>OY748292.1:4843615-4970967 GCA_963556515.1 Nudaria mundana
TCCAGCAATCCAGTCCAGTGCCGGAATGCTACTGGAATAATGTGAACCAACACTGGAATGCACAGGAACGTACTCATTCCAGTGAGCATTCCAGTCCAGTGACTGGAGAGACCGTCAACTTTTCATTCCAGCTCACCCAATCCAGCGCCACTGGAATAGTATAGACAGCCATTCCGGGTGCAATCCAGTGCTGGATTGAACGTTAAACAGTGAATACGAGATAGTTGTTTTGGGGACAACTCTTCAAAGTCTTGTTGAGTCATTCTCATGGCCAATTTGTATTATGAGGGATCTTCTGACGCCAGCTGTTCCAAAAGCATTGTAGAGGCTCCCTTTATGTTTCTTTCGCTTATCCAATTTCTCATCCAAACCCGATTGCCTCGTTTTAGTTCATCTACTAAATCACTTACTTCTTGTAACAGTAGTAAATGAGCAGTTTTTAAACATTTTTTGATTTTTTTTCTAGTAATCATTGTCACCGATGTGTTACCAATCCAGCTACTCTTAAAAGACTGGATTAATTTAAACGATATGCTCCAGTCCAGCACTGGACTGGATTAGCCCGCTGGATTACTGGACTGGAATAATGTGAACCGGGCATTCGGCTAGTGGTATCTTGGTCAGTTGGCAAAACGTTCCTCCTGGATCAGTCGCTAGTTCGACACCAGCCCAAGGCTTTAGTTTTTGTGATTCATACTGTAAAGTTCATGAGATATAGATTTACCATAAACAATACCCTGTTTTGTTGTTATTGCTGGAAAAGTAAATTAATTGTTTGTGCTACAACTGAAAAGGTTTGAATCAAAATAGAGTTTTGAATTGAATGGAATCAGGCGTTACCTGGCGAAAATCCATGAATAGCTGTTCTCTCTGAGACAGTTTTGAGAATGCCTCGTGAGTAGGTGAAACATATGTCGACGTTTATAATGTCTTCTATTTAGTGAAATTAGTGCAATTTTATAAAAAATTCAACATCTACCCCATTGTTTAAAATAGAGTTTATTTATTTACCTAGATTAGTTCGCTCAATACAAAACCCTGACCTTGTAGACTTTATTTTATTATTAGGTCTCAAAAAAGACTTTGTCCCTCAATAAGTTGACGAGTTACGGTCGAGAATTGAGCCATTCGTATTCAATTACCGTTTATTTCTAACCGGGTCAATTGAGACTTGGGTTTAAAATCTTGAACCATTTCATCGCGGTCTTGTATTGGCACTAAAATCACTATGTTTGGCACAATCTGTTTGTAATTCCAAATTAACAGCTTTTCGCCCCAATGTAAATGAAAGCAATGGATATAATAATGTAGCAGTTAATTGATCGAGCGAGCGAAGCGTCTCAGTTTTAACTTGAGGACTGGCCGATTTGGCGTTGTTGGTATGTGTGTCAGTTCCGGTCTACAGTCCGCATTTTTCAGCTGATTTTTATGAAATTTGGCACAAGTGTTCTTTGTTGCAAGGCGCAACTTTTGTCGAAGGGATTTTTTGATTGGGGGAGAAATGGGGAGAAATGGGGGGAAAATGCATTTTTCAGCCGATTTTCATGAATTTGGCACAAGTGTTCTTTGTTGCAAGGCGCAACTTTTGTCGAAGGGATTTTTCGATTGGGGGGGGAAATAGGGGGAAAATGCGAAAATAACGCGAGGTCTACTGTTCACAGAACCACTAGTATAATAGGTTCCCGTTTTTTTTTTTTTTTTAATCCTCTGCCTAAGGGTTAGGAAATCGGAAATGAGAAAAACTATATCACGTGAGTAGAGCCGCAGTAATCAGCTGGTACGAGATTGATTGCTACATAATTGTATTCAGACAGACATACATGAAGGGATAAGCAGAAGTGCCTTATACACCCACACTTTGCCAGTAATTTTGCCGTTACTGGGCACAATAGCAAATCCATTCCTGCTAAAATTCCAACAGCCAATAAATATGTTACATGACACTAAATAGAATCTCTGCACTCCAAGCCATTGTAACACAAAACAAAATCACGTGTTTATCCCCGAAGCGGTAGGAAGAGGCATTCATTACGTGCACATTTCGCCACTGTCAAGGCATCCTCGTATCTGGGCACTTTGAGCTTACCTATTCTTGCCACAGCCTCATCTGTCTGTCAGGCTGTATGCAGGTGCACCGCTTGCTGACTTGGGCTTTGGAGATTTCGATAGAAACCTTCAAACCTTTTGGAACGAAGTTCTCTAATGCGGCTTACGGGTAGTGCGATTTAGTAGAAATCGTCACGTTACGCTTCTCAGTGGTTCCCAACTGGTGGTCCGCAGAAGTCAAACTATTGTCCGCATATTTTGGGTTTTTTTTTTTAATTTAGCGTCGGCGTCGTTAGTAAAACGAAAAACAACCCAGGGTTGCGTTGCAGTGCGTAAAGAACTTCGTTCCTGACGGGGGTCCCCCGACCGCACAATTTTTTATTTGGAAAACATTCTGTATGATAGAAACTTTAAAAAATAAATCCACTTTTTTTTTATCTAATATTTCATTGTCGGTCGTAAGTTGAGTAATGCTTGTTAGCATTACTCAACTTACGACCGACAAAAATACTTGTTTATGCCATTAAACCATCAATATAATATTCCTAAATCCCAGATTTCCAGAATAAATGTGAATTGCTTTTTTTTGCTTAAAACCATGATGAAGCCAACTTTCGTATTTAAAACAAAGAACTAGAAAGAGAAAATATAAGATGAGAAGTTACCTTTACCGCTTTACATAATTTCTTATGTTTTTTTTAATTTATTGTATTCTAAGATTCATTGAAATTCTTCACCCGTTACATTAATAAAGTTTCTTAAGGGCAACTTGTGTCAAAAGTTTTGACGATTTAATTTGTAAGACTCTTGTTCAGAGTTCTGTAGTTCGTGTACCAGTTGCTTCTGCTTTAATTAAATTCATTTACAGTTTTTAATGACACAGTCTGACTTGATTAAAGTATAAAAAAATCTAGTGGTTTAGTTAAGGGGTTAAAGATATGGACTAGCTAGCCAATATCAAACACTACCAAAAACTCACCCAGGTTGGCCCTGATTGGGTTTTTTAAAGCTGTTCATTGCCGCGAAGATGTACAAGTGGAAATAAATAATAATCAATAAACTATTTCTAACAAAACCATTCTGAATTACGACTAAAATGAGATACTCAGAGGTTGATGATCTCGGATGGCTCGTGGTCTAGTAGTAACCGACAATGTTAACACATTGCAAAGGTTAAGCAAAATCTAGTCAGGCCGGTCTTAGATTGGTGACCATTTCTTAAGACATTGAGACCCTCTGTGCCTCACAGAGCACGTTAAGCCGTCGGTCCCGGTTGCGGGTTGTGGAGATCAGATAGTAGTCGCTTCATAGAAAATATCGAAGTTCAGCCGAATCGCAGTTAGAAAGCCGACCCCAACTGAGTTGGGAAAACGCTCGGTGGATGATGACTCAGAGGTTGAGGATCTTTATCATTCTATTAGCAAGGTTCAATTAATTCATTTATCATTTAAGAAAAAACTGCCCAAATATTGTGATATCAAATATTGTTTGCTGACAGATAGATTTTTCTAATGGTTTTCATGATATCGATACCAAAGTAAACATTTCTATATCCTCCGATGCTTCTTATTATTTGTAGCGAAATATTAAAAGCTGGAGTCCAAATTACTAGATAAAATAGTTCAGAGTCAGTTCATTAGATTTTCAGAAGATATTCGACTATCTTGTATAAAAAATAAATAAATAACTTTACATATATTTTTGTATTTTAAAGCAATGAGTTTACTTAAACTTTTCTTAAAATATTAAGAAAGAATTTATAAATAGATCACAAAAACTGATGTCATCGGCCAACGCTAACCTTAATAGCGCGATGTAGAAATTATAAATATGATACGAAGCAAAACTTCGATGTTGTCGGTAGTGGTCTTCGTAGCTCAGTTGGTCAGAGCACTCCCCCTGTTAGGGAAAGGCCGTGGATTCGAGTCCCGCTGATGATATCAGTTTTTATGATCTATTTATAATTACTTTCTTAATATTTTAAATAAAATTATGTTAAACATTGACACAAAAACAGACTTCAAATTACCGGAATGGGACCAAAAATAAGTGGGACCACACAAGAACTTTTTTTTTTTTAGTTCCGCGGCCGCTTTAGTTCCGAGCACGACTTGCTCACAAAAGGACACGGCCGCGTTCCACCTACTCCCGCTGGAGACCATGGCTTGAAGCATGGTCTCCAGCGAGAGGGTATCCACGCCCAGACCCACTACGAGGTCCCAGCGCTGACTCGTCCACGCTGAGCACTCCACCAACGTGTGGAGTGCGGTTTCGTCGTCGGAAACCTCGCAGTGTTGACACCGGGGTGTGACCTCACGACGGATGCGAAACAGATAGCTACCGCAGCATCCATGCCCGGTAACGATCTGCGTCGCACGATACATGAGGTCACCATGCTGCATCTGCAGCCAATCGTCCATGATCGGTCTCACCGCCGCGATGATTGTGGTACCCCACTTGGGTTGCTCATGCTCAAGTCGAACCCTCCATGACTCCATGAGATCCTGGCGGAGTTGGGACTGCTGTTCATCGATTTCTCGAGACGCAGGCCTGTGGTCCCGCTCCAGCGCCTCCTTGTGCCATTGGAACAATGTCGCAAGGGCTCTCGCTTCCAGGTCCCATGGAGGGGTCCCGGCTAGGAGACATGCAGCTTCTCCGGAGATCGTGCGGTAGCCCCTTATGGTTTTGACGGCCAAGGTCCTCAACGGTCTGTTAAGGAGCGTTGAGTTGTTGGCCGTCAACCTCGCCGCCCATACGTGAGCCCCGTATAGGGCCATACTCCGCACGATCCCGAGGTACAGTCTCCTGCAGGAAGCATTGGGTCCCTTTAGGTTTGGCATCAGTCGCGAAAGTGCGACCGAAGCCTGTGTCACCTTGGGGACCAAACTTCGGAAATGTGGTCCGAAGTTCCATCGGCTATCAAGTACGATCCCTAGATACTTCATCGAGGGCTTGATGCCGATGCTAACGCCTCCCACATTTATGCTGGAACCTTCGGGTGGACCGTTCCGAGGTCTGTGAAAACACAGAACCTCGGACTTGTGCAAGGCCACCTCCAGTCCCAGCCGCCGTATCCGACCCACGACTTGAGCAACACCCGTCGTGACCTTGAGTACTGCTTCCTGGTACGTTGCACCCAGTCGTAGCCGATGTTCCACAGAAGCGGCCCCAGGACCGACCCCTGTGGAACACCGCACGACACATACTGCGGAGCTGGCCCGAGCCAGCTGGGGAAAGCTATGGCCCTCTCCGAGAGATAGGCCCCGACAATACGACGGAGGTAGAGAGGCGTTTCGTGATACACGAGCGCCTCCCTAACACAGATCCATAGCAAGGTGTTGAGATGTCAAGAGACTCCGCCACCACCACCTTGCCCTGCGAGACTGCTTCCTCCGTCAGGCTCTTCACGCGCATGATCGCGCTCACGGTGGAGCGTCCCCGACGGAAACCGTAATGGTTGTCCGCCAGGTCTGGCCCCACCGTCGAGAGATGCTTGACGAGACGTTCCGCGATAAATCGCTCAAAGAGCTTACACACCTCGTCGAGCAACACGATCGGCCGGTAACCGGACGACGGTGAGTCCACCAGCCGCCCCGCCTTACGGATCAGAACCAGTTTCCCCGTCCTCCACACCTTGGGAAACTGGCCCCTTTCGAGGCATGCGCTAAAGAGCCCCATCAGTTGAGGCCCGAGTTCTTCGAGGGCCAGGACCCATGCACGGCCAGGGATGCCGTCGGGTCCGGGGGCAGTGATTTTCCGGCGTTTAAGCCGGAGTACTGCCGCACCTAGCTCCCCCACGCTGACTTCGGGTACGTCGTCTTCGCCGGTGCTATCCGCGTAGGGCAGAGACGGAGCCATGCGCGGAGGAACGTGCTCCTCCGCGCTCGTCGGAATCAGGGAGCCCATGACCCGCTCCAGCTGCTGCGGCTGAAGACTCTGGGTCAGTGGGGGCGCCCTAGGTCGGAGTTTCTCCCTGACCTGTAGGTACGGGCGCCCCGATGGGTTCTGCTGCAGGTTCTCCAAGAGCTCCTCGCGGGCCGCCGTCTTGGCCCACTCTATCGTCTCCTGGAGATTACCTTTAGCCTCCCTGTAAGCCTGATAAAGCTCCACCTCTCGGGCTGCCGCGTCGTCTGGGCGGCGATGCCTCCGGCGAAACCTGGTGTACTGGCGGCGGGCGGAGATGCATGCTGCGCGCAGCTGTGAAATCTCCAGCGACCACCAGTACACCTGCTTCCTTGCCGGTCTGGGTGTAACCCTAGGCATCGCCGCATCACAGATTTGCGACATGGCTCTCCTGAACCACTCCGCCTCGGCATCCACATCAGCATGCCGGTCCGGTGTCGGAATCCAGGCCTGCACGATGGATGAGTCCAAGAGAGCCTCCCAATCCAGATGGTGAAGTGCCCAACGCGGATCCGGGGGATTTTCTACCGGCTGTGGGAGGTTAGGTGGGGGGACGTCATCGAACCAGATGTACCGATAGTCTGAGTGTGTCTCCTCACCCTCCTCCACGCGCCAGCCAGTAATACGGGCGGCGAGGGCAGAAGTCGTGAACGATACGTCCACGACCGAGCTGGTCCCCCGCCGCCAGAAGGAGGTGACATTCCCCCGGTTGAGGATCTGCAGACCACGTGTTCTGGTCCAGTCCTCAAGAAGCCTCCCCTTGTCCCTGTTTCCCACGCCACACGCCACACTCCAGGCCTTGAAGTCTCCCAGGAGCAGGACAGGGCGAGGACGGCACGCAGCGAAGACGACGTCGAGCTCAGTGAGCCATAGCTCAAACTGAGTCTCGCCCATGTCAGCGAGATGTAGGTGGCCACGACTGCCAACCCATCATAGTCCGCCGTAACACACCCGCGGCCACTTGCAATGATCGCAAGGCGCGAGTTGTCTGCGGCGGACCCCCCGAAGATAAAACAGGCCGAGCCGTCCTCATCCACCGGGCTTCTCGGGTGGACGTAGTACGGCTCGGCAACCACTGCCAAATTTATGGACCGATGCTCTGGTACAGAAGATCCTGAGCAGCGCGGCAGCGGTTCAAATTCACTTGCAGGATGCGGATATGGGCGTCAGACATTAATGGACGTCCATATCAGCATACCGCCGCGAAACAACTGGCCGTGCAGAAACGGCACCCCCACCACACTCAGCGGACGGACGAGGCTTTGGCCTCGAGGCGGCGCAGGTTGTGCTGCTGACCCGGTGGTCCGCGGTCTTGCCCTCCGCCTCGCATCTAAAGCAGCGAGGCGGGGCGTCGCAGGCACTTGCCTTGTGACCGGGCCGGCTGCAGCGGAAGCACCGATCGCCTACGGTGACTTCCGCTGTGCATTGCACTCCAACGTGCCCCACCACCATGCACCGGAAACATCTGGTTTCCCGGGCACGAAGGAGGTGCACCTGCGCCTTTAAGAAGCCCCCTATGAGGAGGCCTCGTCCATCCGCCACTTTCAGTGCCGCCGCGACGGGGCACTGGACGACTGTCGTACCATGAGCAGTGAGGCTGAAGGAGCCAGCCTTCACTTGGTCACGGGGACAGCCGCCCGCCTCCACGACGGCGGAAATAACCTCCTATGTCGTGGCCGCGTCATCCAGACCAGAGACGCGCAATGCAGCGCATTTGGTGGGTATGGTGAGGCGGATGGCTTCTGCGTCCAGTGCGTCCGTAAGCTGCGCTGCTAGGGCGTCAGCCTTAGGGCCGCTGGAGGCGCCGGAGACCTCGAGGAGGCGAGCCCCGGTGCGTGTCGCCTTGCACCGGAGACCCCCCTGAATATCGAGGGCTGAGAGGTCGACTGAGGCTTTAACTTGCCTCAGGACATCAGCGTACCCCACACCTCTCTCCACACCCTCTGTCGTCACCATAAGGACAACGGCTATGGAGCGAGGAGCGCGGGGACTCTTCGGCGCCTTCGCCGCGGCGGCTTTGGCCGCTTTCTTGGCGGCCTTTGTCTTCTTCTTCTTTTTCTTCTTTGCTCCCACTACTTCCCATCCCTCCCGTCTGGAGGGATGTGAAGAAGCAGCGGGGGCGACGTTGGAGGAAGCGGGGGTGGCAGAGGTTCCACTCTTCTTACCCCGTCCCTTCCTTCGCTTGGGCCGCGGTCTCGGCCGGCATCCGAATCGCTGGGGAAGCGGACGGGGGCGGAGCGGGACGATGGACAGCGGGTGGTGTACCGCTTGAGCCGGACAAGGGAGCACCGCCAACAACCGCAGCGAAGGACAGCGCAGGTCGCGCCAGCCGGGGGCGGTATGCCCGGTCCTCTAGGACCGCGAGGCGCCTCTCGATCACCGTCAGGACATGTACCATAGTCGGCACAGGCAGCAGCGGCGATCCGGGCGCCGTGTTGGGCACGGTATTGGCCGCAGGCTTCTTTTTAGGTGCAGGTCCAGCCGTCGGATGAGGCGGCATAGGAGCTGAAGCTGGAGGCCCTTTGACCACCCTGGTTAAGTCCACGACCTCCCGTCGCAGGGCCTCCATCTGCCTCCGCGGCGAGCTCCACCTCCAGGCTCTCCACCGGCAGCCGGAGCATCACCTCCTCATCAGTAACGCTCCGTGCGAGGAGCTCGTCGAGCGAAGATTGGGCATCAGCCACCAATGATGCCACAATCCTTTTCTTGCCCTGCATGCCCTTGTTACCTTTCAAGGCTGCGTTCATCAGGGCAAGAGAACTCAGGAGCTCCCGGGCGGGTGGCACGCCGATATCTCTGCGACTGGGCAGGGGTGGTACAGAAGGGTGGAGCGTTGGCGGCATCTCCTTCTCCTTCGCTAGTAGAAAGTCGCCAAGTGTACGTGGCGTCTTTTTCGGCCCCCCTTCCTCCGACTCACTGTTTCCGGGGCAGCTAGTGCTCCGGTCGCGCGAAGGTCCCTTCTTGGTTTCTTCGTGGACCCTCTTATTAGGAGGGCCCTTTTTGTTCACCTTTTTGTTCAATTTCCGGAGCAGCAACATTTCCTGAAGGCGTCGACGTCACGCTGCGACTGGGCAGCGCGGCGCGAGCCTCCCTTTCGCTCGGCATCGTAGTCCGTTGGCATAGCGTGAGGTCGTCTTCTTGGTCCGACTTCGCTAAGAGAAAGGCGGTGCCGAGACCGGGGTAATCGGTTTGATCGGGTTGATCAGACATAATAATTATTTTCGTACTTAATGGCCACAAGTTCGGATTAAGACTTTCGGTCACCCAAACTGCCACCGCTTTACCGGAAGCAGGTTGGGGTCCAGGGCGGCTGGCGAGGACGTAGAATTAATCACTTGGGGCCCCGCCCCAATCGGTTAACCTAGTAAAAAGATACTCGTATAACTATGAGGTAATTAGGTACATAAAAAAATCGTCCTTTTTTGAAGTTGGTATAATCTACTGAAATTATATATATATATATTAATAATTTACTGAAATTAAAGACTATATTATTAAAGGTATGTAAATATCATTGACTTAAATAGATAGATATTGTTTTTAGAGTGTGAAGGGGGAACAAAATATATTTGATCCCTATGACCCTAGACCCTATGATCGAACAGTAGACCTCGCGAAAATTAAATATTTTTTTAGAGTTATCCCCCAATCAAAAAGAAACACGACAAAAAAATTGTTTCAGGTAAAGAAATACTTGTGCCAAGTTTCGTGAACATCGGACAATATATTAATCAAGCCGCTAGCTCGGAAAAACGTAAAAACATTATTTGAACTTTTTCCCCCCATTTTCTGCCTAATCCAAAAAAAGCTCAAGATGAAAAAACTGCATTAATCAAGGAACACTTGTGCCAAGTTTCGTGAAAATCGGATAAAGACAGACGAAAGCAAAATTGTCCAATCTCAAAATGTAGACGATTCGCTCGCTCGGTCAACATACACACGGTCACAAACTTTATCCTATATAATATTAGGGTGATTTATAAAACTTTATGAGTAAATCTATCAAAAACGTTCCCAAAATCGAATAACAAAACTAACCAACAAGTCGGTCGGATGAAATCGTTAGTGGAACGTGATTTTGAATAAAAATGAAGGCTTGGCTCTGGTTCCTTTTTTTTCTGAATGCTTTATTCCTTACCCTAGAAGCTTTAAGTAATACCACTGTGATAGCGTTGTCTATATATCTGAAATGGCTGAATTTGAACGAAACTTTTACAGACACAGACTAACTGCGTGATGAATGTCTCTATGACATAAAGAGACACACACTATTTTTAATTATTATTAGGATGTTAGGAGGATCTATCAACATTACATTCCATAACATATATAACGACGTAACCAATCCACCTTAAAGTGCATGTGCTCAAAGTGCATCTGCTTATGGACGAGGCAATAAGTCTATCGTGTCGTGGCACCGACAAAGCGACTAGTTAAATGTGGGTGTAATGACTAGAAATTCTCAAAGAGCTTAATACCTTGGCTATGTAATGAGACACGATAAGTCCACCACCCTACGACCAGATCCTACAGTTGATCGTGCAGGCAGCTAAAGAACTACAGTGTTCCAAGCTACTGCCTCAAAAGTGCAAATAGCCATGATGATCGCCAACCTCCGCTAAGGAGACGGCACCTCAAGGAGAAAGAATGACCCTCGCTGTCTACCTCTCTCGGGAATTAAGACGTGATTCTATGAAATAAGATATACAGCGTGTTTTTTATTCCACCCATCGACACGGTACAACTTTGGCATAATTTGCTTGAATCAAATGTTACCCTCGGGGTAAGGCTGTTTGTTTTTATTCCCACAACCTGTGCGTGAGAAACGTTTATTTGCTAAAGTGTATACTTTAGTGCTGTTACTGCACATTTGTTGAAGGCAGCTTACGTATTAACTTTTGTATACGGTTTTATTTAATATTGTTTATTTTTATTTCTTTAGCTGTAAGAAACAAAAGATCTCTAAACAAACAGATGTTTTTTGTTACAGCACCATTTTTATGAAATCTCTATATTCTTAATAATATACAAAGAAAGAAAGAAAGAATATTTATATTTTTGCATATTTTCTGCGTAAAAGTTTATGGAATGGAAGGTGTAACATAGTATAAAACAAAGTTGTCTATGTGTGCTTAGATCTTTAAAACTACGTAACGGATTTTGATGCGGATTTCACCAATGGATTGGGTGGTTCTCGAGGAAGGTTTTGGTGTATTTAATTTCTCAAACGGGTGAAGCTGCGGGCGTACGCTAGTATAATATAAAGCTACATTGTTAGCAAATAACATAGGCTATATAACACCACGCTATTGATTAATAAGAGTGGAGCAAAAATAAAAGATGTCGCAAGTTCCACGTAACCATGAGGACGAAGTCGTGAGCCTACACTAACTTATAATAATTTGACATGTGGTATATAATTAAGTTTTTATATTTTGACATTGATTTAAACTTTTTTTTTTATTTACATTTATTTACAATAATAATTACAATATACAAAATAAACATAATTATAGACTAAAAATATTTACATTACAAAATATCGTTTAAAAAATTCTCCGCGTCATTGCCGACTGGGAAGGTTCCCAGAATGCTGGCTGTGTTGCCACGTTGGATGACGATACTTATTCTATGGGCCAGAAAATAGCCAGCCTTCTGGTCCTGAGAAGCATCGATTAGGCGTTTAGCAATGTCTCTATAAAGGCGACGAGCACTCGGATCCCATGATCCCAGTGTCTCAACCCCAAACGGCTCAAATATGTAATCACCTGCTAGGTTAGCATATTTACGCCGTTTAAAGCCTTCAGCTGATGCAGCAGCAGCGCCGGCACATCCGGATGTGCTTGGAAGGTGTGAAGGTGCTAAGGTATCAACGCATGTAGCGTCCCACACCAAAGGCCTTCCCATCTTCCACGGTAACAACGACATACCGTCCGGTCTCTTTCCATCGCTTCGTGCTAAACCATTTGGTTCGCGTACGGCCGGAAGACCTGCGGTGGAAAGAGCCCTACGAATTATGTCATTTAGAATAGCGTGCCGAGGTATACGACCTGCGCTTCTGCTACAAGAAAGGCCATGGTGTCCCAGATTATCGACGGCTACTCCACAGGTGCAATGATGCGGGGATACACAAGGTGTAACCAGCCGAAGGCAAGTGGCAATGCGGAAGGTAGTGTCGTCCAACATTGTACCGATGTTGGGCGATGGGAGCGCCTGGATCCATAACCCTGACTCCCATTCTCCAACAGCTAGTAGGCGTGCACGCTCTGAAATATTGACAGAAGTGTCAATTAGTGTATTAATTCTCAATTTACAGAGCGGTGAATCCCACAGTCGCTGTGAGCCTAGGCGTGAGGGCAGGTCAGTGTCAGGGCAAGACATCCTCCAAGCATTTATGGCATCGGTCTTGCATCGCACCTCGGAATCAATCAGTGTATTTGACAAAATTTTCCTGACTAATTCTTCGGTGCTATGGACCGACGACAGAAATGCTGGCAGACTGACATCTGTAACTCTGCGAATACCTAGCCCGCCCAAGCGAACTGGAAGAGACGCTTTAATTGATTTAATTTATTATTGTGACACTTGGTAATTATTGAGTAAGATTTTATTATTATTATTTTTTTTGAAATGAGTTAATAATTGAGTTTTTAATTTTGACATAGATTTTTTATTTTATTATGACATATAGTAATTATTGAGTATTTATTGATTTTATATTTTTTTTTGTTTTGATTGATATTGATTTTATATTTGTTGATTGTCTCTTATATTTTTACATATTGTTATCTAAGTTAAGTGCACATTTCAATACAATGAAAATTGTTAAGAAATATTATAAATAAAAAAAAATAAAAATTGGATTATTTCTTACTAGTACTATAATTTAAAGAGTGCAAGAAAATCTATATAAAAACCGGCCAAGTGAGAGTCGGACTCGTGCACTAAAGGGTTCCGCACCAAAACGGCAAAAAAAATCCCATTTGTTGTATGGGAGCCCCTTAAATATTTATTATATTCAGTTTTTTAGTATTTGTTGTTATAGAGGCAACAAAAGGGGCTCCGTGGTCTAGTGGTAACCGACAATGTTAACACATTGCAAATGTTAAACAACATCTAGTCAGGCTGGTCTTAGGATGGGTGACCATTTCTTAAGTCATTGAGACCCCTCCGTGCCTCGGAGAGCACGTTAAGCCGTCATACGAACATCTATGGCAGTCGTTAGGGGTAGTTGGAGCCCTAAATCAAAAATCCGACTGGTCTAGCTATAGAACTTCGATATCGCCCATGGGTTGTGGAGGTCAGATGGCAGTCGCTTCACGGAAAATGTCGAAGTTCAGCCGAATCGCAGTTAGACTGGAAAGCCGACCCCAACTGAGTTGGGAAAAGGCTCGGTGGATGATGAGAGGCAACAAAAATACATCATCTGTGAAAATTTCAACATTCGTATTACGAGTTCGTATAACGTAAGTATTATAGACAATTTGATGCTCGCAGCTTCGTCCCTGTGGAATCTTTGCAATTTACATACATATTAACTTTTTTTTTAAATTTATTTATTTATGTACACACAAGATGAACAATAAGGATAGATTGAGTACAAAGGCACCACTTATTTCACAAGAAATCTCTTCCAGTGGGCCAGGGGAAGGAAATGCTTGTGTAGGTGGATCTATATTACACAAATACCTGTATACAGGGTGTCCCAAAACTCAACGATAATCTGGGACCGGATGCAAAGCCAAGTTACACCAGTTCTGGGAAAAATAAAAAAAAATCCATATCAAAAAGTTGAAATTCGACACTCTTGGTCGCATTTTCAAGTCCTGTGATCACCAAGGTCACAATTTCGCTGTGATTTTTTTAAATTTCGTAATCTTTATTAACGATGCTATTAATCGCAACTACAAATTAACGCATAAAACATTGTTAACTTAATAAAATAAGTTAAGTTTTAGTGACTCATGGTTCACAAAAATATTGTTAGTTAACTTTGACACTTCATTTTGAAAAAAAAAATGTACTACACTACACTTGGCAAGTTATTACAGAAGATGGTGCATTTAATCAAGATTTCAAAATGGTGCAACACTAGCCACTTTTCTTGCTATTAAAAATTTTATTTCTTATTTTTAGCAAATTGAGCTCATTTCAAAAAAAAAATTGATACTTTTTTGTATTAACAGATCGGGGTCTCGAGTGTGAGTATGAACAAAAGTGATAGAATGAGATAGTTAGTGACGCTGACTGCTGGCTGTCAAGAATATCCTGACAGATGGATCGGACGCAGTGGTTCAATTTTATGGTTTCCTCGTTCCCCCGATCTAAATCCAGTTGATTTTTTTACTGGGGATGCATAAAAGAAAAAGTCTATTCGAAACCAATACAAAATCTATCAGAACTTCGCCAGAAAATTGATGCAGCGTCAGAAGAAATAAATGCAAGGAGTTTTGCACGACTGGTGAAAAAGTCTTTTGTAAGGCGTTGCAGATCCTGTATTCATGCCGGAGGCGAACAATTTGAACATTTACTTTAGTTTAAGGAGAATAATTAAATAAAAAGTTTTACGATGGTTCTTTCATTGTTTTTATAATTATTCCATTTATTCAAATTATTTTTTTTACAATAAGATTGGTTATTAACTGACTCAATTACCGCTTTGCTATAAATAATTATTTTATTTCAGACCAGAAACAAAAAATAAAACATTTTAGTAACAAAAATTCCTTATGTTGTGTTGAAAATGAGCTCAATTTGCAAAAGATAAGAAATAAATTTTTTAATAGCAAGAAAAGTGGCTAGTGTTGCACCATTTTGAAATCTTGATTAATTGCGCCATCTTCTGAAATAACTTGCCAAGGGTAGTGTAGTTCATTTTTTTTTCAAAATGAAGTGTCAAAGTTAACTAACTATATTTTTGTGAACCATGACTCACTAAAACTTAACTTATTTTATTAAATTAACAATGTTTTTTGCATTAATTTGTAGTTGCGCTTAATAGCATCGTTAATCAAAATTACGAAATTAAAAAAATCACAGCGAAATTGTGACATTGGTGATCACAGGACTAAAAAATGCGACCAAGGATGTCGAATTTCAACTTTTTTGAAAAAATGTCTATTATCTCTGAACTGACTGATATGGATTTTTTTTTTCCCAGAACTGGTGTATCTTGGCCTTTCATCCGGTCCCAGATTATCGTTTAGTTTTGGGACACCCTGTGTGTATATATATAGATATATATATATATATATATATATATATATATACACATTAGGTAACAATAATAATATATAGGTACAATATACACTTACATACATGAAAAAATAAGAACCATAAACAGATATATACAAATACCACTCGTAGCTGTACCCTGCCACGCTTCGCTGTGGCACATTGTGATTTTTTTTTTACTGATTTAAAATTTGATTAAAACATTCCTTGATGCAGATTATATATCATGCTAAAATTTAAGCTCGATCGGTGCAGAACTTTTTGAGTTTTTGAAGCGTACACAGACCAACATAAAATTTAATAATTTAATATAATAATAATAGATAGATAGATAGATAGATAGATATATTAATAATATATATACATACATACAGATATTTAACTATCTTCTTAAATGGCTCTAGATAATGCTGAAATCTGCATAGTTCAAAAGATCTAAGGATACAAGCAGCAGAAGTGACTCTATTTTATACTATGCAAAGAAGCAGCCGCCTTAACGCCGTTTAAAAGAAACAATGATTGATAACCGTGACTATAGTATTCGTATGCTTATTCCTGCGCAAAACAAGACACATTTGTTAAGCCAACATAAAATGTAGTACACACTCTCGTTGCCACACCCTGCATGCAATCACGTACGAATGTTTTAACATAATCAAGATAAAATATCTATTCCTGCAAAAAACGGCAAATAAATGACGTAGATTCATTCTGTGCCTTTGCTATTTACATATCGAGGTTTTTCACAATACGAAGGAAATAGGAAAACGCCTGCTGATCCCAAAGGATTGGGTTTATGCTACAAGAATTTATTTGGAAAACTCACAATAAAACTTGACGTAAGTTTGTTGGAATCGTGAAGGAAGTAAGTCTCATACAACTTTTTCAAATGTATTAACAGTTTTGAAAAATTATATGAATTTATTTTAAGGACTCCATTGTGTAAGTACGCAATAATCTGATTCAGTACCAGTGGGTGTCAGATGTAATTTTATTTACATTTCTGCGGAATGCCAGTAATTTGTGTGATGCGTTCGAATGTACGTTCGACCGCACTATTTGGTCGCGCCACTTGAACTCCCAAACCGCTTGACCTATCCTTATAATGAAGATAAATTATTATTAGGACATGTTCTTATTCACTTCTGGTTGTCCTAGGTCAACAGGAAGTGGGTGTAAAGTTAAAGCAAAGGTTTATATTAAGTGTTTAAACAAAAAACTCGTGCATCAACGTTAGGGGCAGTAATGCAAGAGTGTGAACGGCTACCAGCGTTCTCCGAACTGAGTCTATTCAAGTTACGATGTTGTCCTCACCTGCACGCGGAGCACCTGCTGACATTGGCATCGTCAATAGGCAATAGGTTGGCCGTCTATTACTTAGGACTACAAAGTAACTAACGAAATGTACAGTGTCGATGTGTCGATGTATCTTTTCAGGGACATAATCTTGAATTTGAGGGTTTTTTTATTCGCGGCCCAGGGCCGCTGCCGCTCTCACGTCCGCTGCCAGGTGTCTCCCTTACGCAACCAGAAGGTATTTCCACTGGCGCCCAGGGGCGAATTTGAGGGTAGTGTAGGTAGCGTGTGTTTGTTTGTGTGTTGTCGTATAGAAAAATGATATTCTCAGTTCTCCAGTCTTACAGTCATAAGTAAACTGCTATAAGTTACACACTACATGACACTCCCATTTGTAACAGCAACATGATTAATAATATGAGTATAACACTGGAAAATTAACTGTGTCACGCTAGAACTTGCAAACAAACTTCGTTATCATATTAATCTATATGCTATTAATCTTAGTAACATTATAAACTAGAATATATGCCCGCTGTTCCATTCATGTGGAAAGGTTTACTCTTTGTCGTTTCTGGTGGCAAATAAGTCCTATCTATAAAGACGAGTGAATTTAAAAACTTTTTTCTTTATTGGAACAATTACTGGACGCCCCGGGTACACCACTGGGAGGATAACTCAGGCCGGACTTTGACCGCCTATGCGGCCTCTCACAACGTAGATTTTCGGTCTTAACTATTTACGAAGAATTAATGACGAAAGTTTAGCGTCGCATTATTGCAAACTAGTGGTCGCCCGCGACTTCGTCCGCGTGGTAATTTGGATTTTTTCCCGTTCCCGTCGCGCCGCGTCATCGTCGCTTCCTACTTACATGACACTTATCGTCATATTTTGAACAATTCACACAATATATTTATAAATTGTAGCTTATGTGTTATTCTGATATATAAGCTATATTATTGTAAAGTTTCATTAAACTCCTTTCAGTACTTTTTACGTGAAAGAGTAACAAACATCCATCCATACATACTCACAAACTTTCGCGTTAATAATATTAGTAGGATAATAACTAAATTAGACCTACAAATTGGCTGGCGACATTATTATTTTTTTATTATAATGTGAATTCTTTGGCTATAAATTTTAGATAGGCACTTGAAGTACGGTCAACGCACAACTATAAATCAAAGAGCCATTGGCCACATGTCCTTAGGGCAGTTTTGCTGTCATGCGTTTCCTCAACAGCGTGCGGATCTCGTCCGCAACGCGTTTGTATATCAACGTCAAATCAGTTCACGACTAGCCCTTTACCAAAGCAACCGGCATGCGGGCGGCCAACGCGACATGAAACAATTTCACTATTGTATGATTTGATATTGACATCCACACGCACTGCGGACGAGATCCATGATAGGCAAAGAGCTCTTATATTAGATTGAGTAGGTACGATCTGACACAACACCTATTTAAACTACCTTCAAAATAGGAAGTTTAAGTGATACTAACCATTTTATTGATTTAATTAAGACATTCTGGGCACAGAATTCTGTGGGTAACACAATTATTGACAACTTAAAGATATAATACTCTTTATTGCCGACAACAAAAGATTTAAAAATGTTACACATACCTTAAAATTAATGTACTAGAGGCGGCCTTTTCGCATAACAGCAATCTCTACTACCTGGTCCATTCTTATATTATTCTTTACATTCATAATTCTAAGCATGTAAAAAATATTACAAGAACGGAAAGGAGGTCTTCTAAGACCGTTTGTACGGCATAAGTGCAGCCATAGTGCCTAGGCAGCTTCGTTCTCAGAATATTATATTCTCAAAATTTTACATTCGCAAAACATGCATGGCAAAATTTAGGTGCGTACTTCACCGCTACCCACCCTCTCAGGGTAAAGACTCATAAAAGTATCTACAAGAAACTTCAAAAAATACGTGTCAATCATCCCTCCGAAAAGATAGAAAATTGTGCTCAAAGGGAAACCTTCTGAGGTGATTATATTGAGTTGCTGAATCCGACGTTATGGCACAAAGAGCCTTATGTTTCAACGCTTTGGGAATAGTTAATAAGATCCCAAAAACTTTGTCTGTTAATAGCCGATTTTCAACTTCAAAGTAGAAGCACCAGTTCTTCTGGATTTTTGTAAATAACGAATAGAAAGAAGAAAACAAAGAAAGAGTGTTTTATTTGTGAGTCACAACATTTTACTTTATAAATCACTTTCATTATTTAACATATACTTAGTTCAAAGTTCCACATTTATTTACTGTAGTAACAATCGCCACAGACGCAAAGTTTGACGTGACGAGTGACAAGTGTGCTGGTTACGTGTGACGCATGACAGACATGGCAGAACAGGAAATACGTGGTAAACATGGAAAGCACGTGCTGCATTCTAGATTCTACGAGTCTCGTAGTTTATAATTTGCAATAGTGATGGTCAGTAGTCCACATTCTTTCCTAGCCAGCCACCAGCCACGTACACCCTATCCACGAAGAAAAAGTAAGTACTAAGCTACATAATATACATAATTATAGACTAAAAATATTTACATTACAAAATATCGTTTAAAAAATCCTCCGCGTCATTGCCGACTGGGAAGGTTCCCAGAATGCTGGCTGTGTTGCCACGTTGGATGGCGATACTTATTCTTTGGGCTAGAAAATAGCCAGCCTTCTGGTCCTGAGAAGCATCGATTAGGCGTTTAGCAATGTCTCTTTAAAGGTGGCGAGCACTCGGACCCCATGACCCCAGTGTCTCAACTCCAAACGGCTCAAATATGTAATCACCTGCTAGGTTAGCATATTTACGCCGTTTAAGGCCTTCAGCCGTTGCAGCAGCAGCGCCGGCACATCCGGATGTGCTTGGAAGGTTTGAAGGTGCTAAGATGTCAACGCATGTAGCGTCCCACACCAAAGGCCTTCCCATCTTCCACGGTAGCAACGACATACCGTCCGGTCTCTTTCCATCGCTTCGTGCTAAACCATTTGGTTCATTCAGCTACATTATATCGCAAATTGCACGATGCACAAATAGGATGGCACTCAGCATGTACTATATACAGTATATCTGGTTTTCAGTACCATCCCAAAGCGACAAACGGCGCCGACAGGCAACACCTTAATAAGAACTAGAGATTAGCATTATATTCACTACATGTAACCACATACTAAGTACTGAATGGAGTCAGGCGTTACCTGGCGAAAGTCCATGATAAAACAATGGAATATAATGATGTTGGATATTTTTATATTTAATTGCACTAATTTCGCTAAATAGAAGACATTATAAACGTCGACATATGTTTCACCTACGAGGCATTCTCAAGGTTGTCTCTGGTGTCTGGTGTGTGTGTGTCACCAGACACCATAGGAGACACCATATTGGAGACAAATTAGTACTTAACTATATAAACTCGATTTGTAAACCAAAAAAACGACTTCAAATTGTCGAATGGGACCAAATATTTGTCGAAATGGGACCAAGATTTTATTTTATTTTATTTATTAGGAACAAAAAACGGTTATGTTAAAGTTTAAACTAAATATCATTAAAAATAAGTAAGTAGGTAAACACATAACCCAAAACATTGTTCGCAGATTAACAAATGAATTTATATAACGAAGAAACAGGTCAGAACATTGTTACAAAAACACAAGAGGTACTAACATTGAAAATGTAAAGTGCTTAAATCTACGTGTATTACATTTAACATATTAATATAATTATTCAAGTAGGTATACAAAAAACAAACAGGGTAGGTACAACATGTATCTGATAAGAGATAGGTAGTTACACGATGTTATACACTCAAATTTACTTAAAAAAACAAAATTAAAACCAGGATAGTGTAATGTTGTAATTTTTGTAGTGGCATTATTCCATTTTAGTTGGTTGAAATTTGCATAATATAGTGGCAACACTGGCTTTCTCCTGATTGGACGCTGGACCACGTGACTTGTGTGACAGCCATTTTATACAAGCGAGCTACGCCCGCATCACATATTTATATTACAATTTAATTTATTGTAATTTATTTCGAAGTTTGGTAAGTTTTAGATAAAATGTTGTTGTGGTGGCGCGGGTTAGCGTATGTACTGTATAATTTGACAGTGGATTCTCGTTCCTTACAGGTTTGAGTTTGACACGTGTTGCGTCTGGAGTTGTCTCACTAAATTTAAACAGGAATCTTTGCCTGATCTGGCCAGGATTGGCTAGAGACCGACTTACACGATACGCATGCATGCTTTGCATGTGTTAGCCGGATTTAATCGGGTGAAGCTTGGATATTCGCCTCCGAAAGGTATGTACACATAATATGTACGACGTGGTAGGCGCTTAGATAATAACAGTGGCCATAATGCATGGAATAAGTCTTTAACTCCTGTTACAGGAGGCTTACGGTACTACCACACTACCTGGGTGAGAACCCAGCTTCCTTCTGCCTGGAGTGGGCAGAGACCGGAACAGAGACGGTGTCTGCCGGCTTGCAGGAGTGGCGTATTTCACCGGGAAAGTATCTTATAAAATCCCTTAACCTATTACCCTTAATTACCACAGTATCTTCATAAAGATACTCTATCGTTACCGATCAAGCGCACCAACCATATACCCTGTATTACTGAATAACATAGCACCTAGAATAGACCTAAATTGTATCCTAGGCTAAAAGTACATTAAATCCTTGCCGAGGGGAACCCTCAGTTCCCCTATATTATCTTAGAAGGTTCTTACAATAGAAATATAGTGGCTTAAATGAATACTTTATTTCTAATCATAGACAACCCAACTTCCAAAATTATAAACATTACAATAGCCTAGTTTGGCAAAGCAGATAATAGTTCATTAATATGACTTTTGAATTGGTAATTAGATGAAGCGAATATGTCAATGTCAAGTTGAAATAGGACCACATGGAAAGTACTTACTAGATTTCAATTAAAAAACAAAACAAAATAGTTTCACCCAGTAACAAACATAAAAAAAACACAACGACAGTCGAACTAAAAACATCCTCCTTTTTAGAATTCAGTTAAAAAAAATATTATTCAAACTTGCACACAGTTACAGCGTAAAGTTGCTTTTATGCTGTAATTTCATGTGTACCTATTGTAAAATCATAAAATGAAAAAAAAACAGTTACAAAGGGATATTACGGTCATCACGGTACTATTTTTTTTTAATAAAATAATTATTAATTTCATCACCCTCCATACTACTGAAAACTTTTTGTCTTACGTTACTCACTACCCAACTTTCCCACTTTCCATAATTATAACATTATTATTGTCGGCCAGTAATTTTATTTAGGTAAGGAAATCAGGTAGGTACTCTTCAGTGACTCGGATCACATTGTATTTAAAAAAAAAACAAATAGAATGAAACTTATTCTAATTTTGAAAATGCAAACTGGTCGTTTGCGTGCCGCCATTTTAAGTATAGTCTGAGGTAAAACGATGTATCTTTTTAATGACCTCACATTACTCTCGCATTCTGTTTGGAATACAAATTAAAATTGAAGCGTTTTCAAGCCGTATTTTATTGAAGTTTTATATTTTTTACAAGGCAATTTATGTTTACTAAATATTTAAAGTTAGATAGATAAGTGGGTGTAAATTGCCATGTACGAAATGTTTATTCTCAAAACAGAATATATTTTCTACTTAACTCGATTGGTTTTATTCTACGACGAGATGCCTATCCTCTTAGAAATGAACCCTTTACCTTAGATGAACTATATACTAGAAGGCGCGTCACCAAGCAATCACTACAATAGAAACACTTCAGCTAACGCAAACTAGTGTGCGTGAGCGTATGTCATACACTCGCCTTGTTTGACGTTGTGTGGGTGTATAGTGGTGCCAGCTAAAGAAACTTTTCATATTTTCTCATTTTATATAGGAAATTTTTAGGGGCCTTTTAACTTATTATTTAAATTTTGACTTTTAACTTTTATTTTTAACTTTGACTTTCTACTTTTTATTTTTAACTTTTTATGTTTAATTTTTAACTTTTTACATTTAACTTTTATTTTTAACTTTATTGTTTAGTTTATTATTTTTAACTGTTTTTTAACTATTTTTAACTTTGGATTGGATTGCGAAATGGACACGAAATTCTTACTTAACATACCAAAAACCTTGCCCGACAGTTGCCCGGTTTCTATTGGATAAACTAACTTATCATCCTTTCTAGGTACATCACTATGCACTCGCTACTACACATTCGCGACTCACTCTTGACCATTTTCAAATTATTTATTTTATATGTCTGTATTTTCTAATGACTTGCCCAACACCTATTTCTACTAATATAAATCGGGGAATTTTCTTGCCAACAAAAATGACAATTATATATTACACATTTTTTTAAATATTGATTTAATAAAATTATGATGAATTATGAGTTACTTACAGATGGCAGGTGACTTTGCTGGTTGTTTTTAGTCGTCCTGTGTAGTTTCTGCAAACCTTTATTGCACATTTAGGCATATTTAGGCCAAAAAAAATTGATCGCATGAACAACCCTTGACAACACAATTGTCAGCTGTTTATAACCGAACAGTTCGGTTATATTTTTTTAAATGCATTTCTGACCGTCTATAGTACGAGTATATAACACGTCACTGCCCTTTACGTTTAATGATTAAATTAATTAATATAGAAAATAGTAAAAAAAACGGCCAAGTGCGAGTCGGACTTACGCACGATAGGTTCCGTACCAAAAAGTCAAAAAAAATCACGTTTGTTGTATGGGAGCCCCCTTAAATATTTATTATATTCTATTTTTTAGTATTTGTTGTTATTATAGCGGCAACAGAAATACATCATCTGTGAAAATTTCAACTTTGTGATGAGATACAGCCCAAGACAGACGCACGGACGGACAGCGAAATCTCAGTAATAGGATTCCCATTTTACCCTTTGGGTACGGAACCCTAAAAATAGTATACAATAGCCCGACCAGCGGCAATAAGACTCGCCACATATACGTGAGAGAAATAGTCCCACGAATAACTGGCGATATGTGAGCCTATGATATACCTCTGCCAACCACTTCGAGGGACAAAGGCGTGATTGATGGTAAATAGAAAAAAAAATTATAATAATAATCACATCTACGGAAAAGTCATCCGTCTGTCAACGCACTGTCACTAATACTTTGTGTGAGACAAAACCTCTCGATGACGTTGTCTGGTTATTGAAGTGTCTAAGATGGCGACTCTTGCTCATTGTACTACCAACTTTTAACATAACATAGATAAGACAGACAGACACAAATCACGTTATCCGCGAAGGGGTAGACAGAGGTGCTTATCACGTCCACGTTTCGCCAGACACTTCATTAATGCCCACGTGATAGATGGCGTGACTATTGCCGTTGCCGGTGACTGGGTATATTTGGCCTCGTACGTTTGTGAGCAGGTGCATCGCGTGTAAGTGAAGATGACATGGGTTCTGAAGATATTGCCCTTAGCACCCTCACATATAAGTCATAATAATAACTATTTTAAATAAGATAAAGATACTTACGAGACAAATAACTACTCGTGCCTGGATGGTCATTTTTCAAAGGGGTACTTTATTGCTGAACAAGACACGTTATGATGGAAAGTATGTTGCAAAACTTTTTGGTTTCTAAAAATCGTATTATTTACATTGCAAAATATTAAAAAACTAAGATTAAATAGGTATTATAAAGCGATGTTCATAATGAAACTAAGTAACTGAAAGTTGAAATAATAGTTAATGCCTATGACAATACATATTCAAGTGGGCATTATTATTCATATGAGTTTATCAGCGACCCACAGTGGTATCCTAAAGGAAGCGTGTTTTGCATAGACATACTTAATGTGCTGTAGTTTGCCTTGAGTTAACCCAGATATTAAGTTAGGTTAGTAGGAATTACTGCACACATAAAATGTGATTTATTTAGTTACTAAGCTGGATGGCTGCAAATGCCGATTAACAGACTACAAGTACACCGCTAATAAAGAACGCTGTGAAATTTTTATTAGTTATTTACGATTGTAATTGTAGCTACGTCATAATACATCAACATCTTGAGATCTATCCGTTTTAACCGTTACCAGTGTACATCATGCTGTAGCCCCCGCGTCCCTGTCACCCCGCAGGCAATATATGGCTAAGGCCGTCAAACTATAGGTTCTGACATACAAAAGTTCCTACCCTATGTGGATGGCAGTGTCGACAAATGTCGATAAAATAATTCAGCCAATAATATCGCAGATAATTTCAAATATTTTGACATTGACTGCGATAGGATTGGTTATCGACTGAACTCTACTCATACTCTATCTAAACAAACTAGCAACTCCTTGATCACAATACTTTTCTGTATTTACATAGTCACATATAGATTTGTTATTTATATGGAAACATGGTTAGACTTATTTACATAATTTCTACGCACTGTAAACAAGACAACCACGTAATCGAGGACGCCTGTCAATATTTTCCCTCACAAATGTAGTCATGAACATTCAAACCATGTGATCTTTGAATATTAGTTAGGAAGATAAACTGTTCTTTGAGATAGATATGAAATTTGGCGAAGATTCTAGTTTGAATCTTGACACATAAAGCTTTCATTTACTCAGAGTACTTAAGTAGGTAGGTACTTTAAGATCTTTGTAGCGTACAAACCAGACTCCCCATCACCAAATATACTACTGGCTGTTGCCCGCGGCTCTGCTTGTCGTTCCCAATTCACAATGAATCACACAAGAGGAATTAACACTAGAGGTAAAGGCATACCTACATAAATAATGCAGCTATATAATAGTCCAAAAAAAATGCTAAATGGACACCCTTTTCGATATTTAATAACTTCAACAATTCTAAATACTACTAGGGCTTGTGTACCTACTTTGTTGTGCTTGACATTATCTTGGTTTGTTTCGTAACCAAGTCTGTGTTTGATTGATGAGATTTGAAGATTGATGTGAAGATTGTCAAATAGTATATAGTTCAAATTATAAAGTGCGGTCTGTGTGTAGTTTTCCGTTAATAAGATTATTTATTTACTACGTTTCATGTACTGTTACTTGTTTGACTGCCTCGGTGACGCAGTGGTATGAATACGGGACTGCCGTCTTTGAGGTCTCAGGTTCGATTCCAGGTCGAATCAAATTATTTGTGTGATCTACAAATGTTTGTTTCTGATTATGGATGATTTCTATGTATAATATATAAGTATGTTATCAGTCGTCTAGATCACATAACTCAAGCTTATATTAGCTTAATTTGGGCAGGATGACATTGTGTTTTCACATGTCCCAGGTTCAAAAAAATGTCCATGTATTCACTTATCTGGGTAAATAATTTTGATTTAAGTATGTACCCAGCTTTATTTTGTACCTAGCTCATTAAAATCGGAAAAGAGTACAGGAACTGCATTGCCACTCAAATACATCTACCATGAGCTTACCGATATTACAAAATTGTCGCTTTAATATAACTTCTAGATCGCGATACATAGACTAAAGTTGTTTTGGTGATAATCTTTGCATTTGGCAGAGAATCAAGGAAATATTATGTCAATTATACTTTATAATGAATGTTCAAGGTTCTCTTATAGATATAATTTATGCTTTCGATTGTCGGCACTTGGTGGAACATATAGTAATACATTATGAAATAAACTCACTTGTATACATGCTCCACAATTTTTTTCTACTTTCAACACCTGACCGGTTTCGCCTTACGGCAGTATAAACAAAACAATCTTGAGGCTAACACAGGTCCTGTGTTAGCATTGTTTTGTTTGTTCTTTGAAATTGTTTTTTAAAACCGGTCAGGAGTTGGAAATTAAAAAATGTGGAGAATGTGTACAATTGAGTTTATTTCATAACTGTACTCGTATTACTCATATAGAGTAGACAATCATGAGTATGAAACGAACTACGAAGGTTTCCTCACTTTCGTTTGGTGTGAAAGTACCCTTACCTTTAACTAATTTAACTGTAATGTATTCTATTCTACTCTGGTCCTATGTGGAACAATAATATGTTTATAAAAGATAGTAATCTCTGATATTACATCGCTTTGTGTACGAGTTAGGCGCTCGCAATTTCATGTTTTGTGTTACTGGCTTAGGAATAGATGGAGCAACTTTAGTTTAGGCTTGTTTTAGAATTTATGAGTAAGATATTATACTATATAGGTTTAGGGCAACTCCACACGAAATTATGGTGGAGTTTAGTATCTCGGACACGCTTCAAATTTCAACCGACTTCCAAAAAAGAAGGAGGTGAACTGATTTTGAAATTTTCTTTTTAACCCGCGACGGAAACCCGAACGGGGTGTTATAAGTTTAACGTGTGTGTGGGTGTGTGTGTGTGTGTGTTTGTAAGTCGTTCTGTGGCTTCGTAGCTACCCAAACGGATGAACCGATTTTGATTCTGTTTCTTTTGTTTGAAAGATGGGTTAGGGGAGAGTGTTCTTAGCTATGTTTTATAAAAATCGGTTAAGCCATTTCAAAGATATGAGGGGTGAAATTGGTGATGAAAAATTGTATGTGTTCAAATATACCCGTGTTGAGTATTAAATGAAAGGTCATAACTTATACATCACGATGCCGCAAGTTTTATGAAAATCGGTTTAGCCATTCGAAAGATATGAGGAGTGGAATGTATTTCTAATTCTGTAACCACACTCCGCGCAATTCGCATTAGCTCTGAATAATTGTTGATAGACTATACGTATGTTGATATTAAATAATGACTTATGAGAGTCGAGGGTTTTTTAAGTTTTTAATTTTTTAATTGAGTGCTACTACTTTCAATTTGGTCGCATTTCAGTAATTTGAAATCGGTTTTTGTGTCAAATTTTGACGTGTTTTTAATAGGTACATAAATATAATATTATATAACTTTTCATCAATTTTAACGACAGAAAGATTCGTTCGAATCCAGCCGCACGTCATTCGTCTAATAATAGGTATCTACCTTTTGCTTTTTTTTTTTTAGTTCCGCGGCCCAAGGCCGCGGCCGCTCTAACGTCCGTTGCCGGGCGTCTCTGGTTACAAGCAGAACGTATTTCCAGTGGCGCCCGGCGGACTTTGACCACGTCTGTGGTCTCTGCGGGGGTTGGGTCGGGATGAGAATCCCGCGTCGTTGGGGTCGGGTTTTATCCCGCGTCAGTGAGTGAATCTGGTTGCGTGCTATGGGGCAAAGGCCCCGCAGCACGCAACCCTTCTAGCCTGCTTCTGTAAGGACGACGGGTGGCGATCCCGCCGTCCTCAGGCCCCGATCATGGAGGTCGATGGTCTTGGGCGTAGATGAGTCTGCGGCGCCCTCGCCGCTGACTACGGAACTCGGCGGGGAGGGTACGCTCCCTCTCCCTCTCGGCCGCCTCCTTCGCGAGCACGACTTGCTCGCAGAAGGACACGGCCGCGTTCCACCTACTCCCGCTGGAGACCATGGCTTGAAGCATGGTCTCCAGCGAGAGGGTGTCCACGCCCAGACCCACTACGAGGTCCCGGCGCTGACTCGCCCACGCTGAGCACTCCACCAACGTGTGAAGTGCGGTGTCGTCGTCGGAAACCTCGCAGTGTTGACACCGGGGTGTGACCTCACGACGGATGCGAAACAGATAGCTACCGAAGCATCCATGCCCGGTAACGATCTGCGTCGCACGATACGTGAGGTCACCATGCTGCCTCTGCAGCCAATCGTCCATGATCGGTCTCACCGCCGCGATGATGGTGGTACCCCACTTGGGTTGCTCAAGTCGCACCCTCCATGACTCCATGAGATCCTGGCGCAGTTGGGACCCCTGGTCCTCGATTTCTCGAGACGCAGGCCTGTGGTCCCGCTCCAGCGCCTCCTTGCGCCATTGGAACAATGACGCAAGGGCTCTCGCTTCCAGGTCCCATGGAGGGGCCCCGGCTAGGAGACATGCAGCCTCTCCGGAGATCGTGCGGTAGCCCCTTATTGGTTAGGTATCTACCTCAATTATCTTTTATATATAAAACGTCATTGACCTACCTATAATATTTAAGATGAGATAAGTACGTAATTTAGAGAAGCAAAATAAACTATTTTTTGATATATTTTGTTTCATAAATATCGCTCTTACTATGTAGTACATAAATATCTCTGCCGTGCTCATATATAAGGACAAAACGTTTAAAAATTGTGGTGGCTTCGTTCCAAGTGCGATGTAAAAAATACAGAGGTGGTTAAAAATGATTCGTTATAGATCCTACATACATTTTAAACAGCACAGTCATTAAAATTGTATTTTAGTTATACAATCATTTAATAATCACGCACGCTAGTTTCCTTGAGGAGGTTGTCATAAACTAGGTATTCGATGAAACGCGATGCGGGCGGTTACGTCGAAATAATAAAGACGGAGCTGACGGAATCTTAACCTAACCCTACCTTTTTTTTTTTTTTTTTTTTTTTTTTTTAGTTCCGCGACCAAGGCCGCGGCCGCTCTAACGTCCGTTGCCGGGCGTCTCTGGTTACAAGCAGCACGTATTTCCAGTGGCGCCCGGCGGACTTTGACCACCTCTGTGGTCTCTGCGGGGGTTGGGTCGGGATGAGAATCCCGCGTCGTTGGGGTAGGGTTTTATCCCGCGTCAGTGAGTGAATCTGGTTGCGTGCTATGGGGCAAAAAGGTCCGCAGCACGCAACCCTTCTAGCCTGCTTCTGTAAGGACGACGGGTGGCGATCCCGCCGTCCTCAGGCCCCGATCATGGAGGTCGATGGTCTTGGGCGTAGATGAGTCTGCGGCGGCCTCGCCGCTGACTACGGAACTCGGCGGGGAGGGCACGCTCCCTCTCCCTCTCGGCCGCCTCCTTCGCGAGCACGACTTGCTCGCAGAAGGACACGGCCGCGTTCCACCTACTCCCGCTGGAGACCATGGCTTTAAGCATGGTCTCCAGCGAGAGGGTATCCACGCCCAGACCCACTACGAGGTCCCGGCGCTGACTCGCCCACGCTGAGCACTCCACCAACGTGTGGAGTGCGGTGTCGTCGTCGGAAACCTCGCAGTGTTGACACCGGGGTGTGACCTCACGATGGATGCGAAACAGATAGCTACCGAAGCATCCATGCCCGGTAACGATCTGCGTCGCACGATACGTGAGGTCACCATGCTGCCTCTGCAGCCAATCGTCCATGATCGGATGATGGAACCTAACCCTACCTAACCTAAGTTAGAAAATAAAAAAAAAAAAAAAAAAAAAAAAAAAAAAAAAAAAAAAAAAATAAAAAAAAAAAACTCAATAAAAAAAAAAAAAAAAAAAAAAAACACTTTTCAATAATGGCGCGAGTCAACAATTGACTTTCAAATGCTGCATTTAAAAATTAAAATTTCACGCGCGAGGCAACAGTAATTTTTTTTAGCACTGTCAAAGGCATGTTTCTTTAATAATGCTTAAGAACTCAAAAACTATAAAAGCCACATACACCAAAAACTATACAACAAACCACCTTATATCAGGCTTATATCTTTATGCCAAATTTCAAGTTGATAGGTTAAGAGATGCGCCCGCTATCGTGTCGCATATATTCTTGATTGAGAGCCCATATCCAGTGTTGCCAACTGCTAGCTTTACCCTGTAGCTAGACAAGTGTTAAAATGTTGCTAGATTGCTAGTTTTTTTTACCCTAAAATGTTGCTAGAAGTAGCTACGGTTGCGGTCTTAAAAACAAGTTACTTTAGGAAATATTTTAGGCTTTAGGTAGGTAAATAGGTTACAATAAAATTACAATTAATCATAATCATATTTATCTTCATCATTCAAGAGAGATTAATATGTCTTGTGTACATACGTCATTGTCTAAAAAAAAAAATATAAATTAAATCAATGCAAGAGGAAGATGTCGATGGCCGGGATCAGTATCTTTCGATGATTTTGTTTCATATTCTTGATTTTTGTTTTTTGATTCTTTAGGCAAAACACAGTTATAGCAACATTTACCACTTTTCATGAGGGAGTCTTTAATGCAGAGGATTGAGTTCAGGGTTATCAAACTCATTCGGTTTGGTTGCTTAGTTTCAACTAAATTCATTTCAACCTCTGCTATTTGAATGTGGCAAGTTAAAGCAAGAGTACTTATGTATATCTTGGTATATGTTTTCACCGGAAGAATTTTTATACTCGTATTTTTGGTGTTCGTCAGAATGGCGGGTGGGAATGTCATGAAATCGAATGAAACGTGCTCTATTATTTTATAGTATTTTAGTAGTATTTAGTAGCTAAGCAAAAATATTTTGTAGTAGGTATTACCAATACGATATGAAACGAAAAACAAATTCCGCCGCCAAACTGAAGTCTGGTTGGCGGGCGGTAATTAAATGGCGTAAACTGCTTTAGATTTTTATATGTCAGATTTTAGTAGTCTATTGGTAGGTAAATAAAATAACATTAAATCTTATCTACGTGCTAACAGTTTACAAATCAAAGGCATCACTTTGCATCGAGTACACAATTACAACAAGAGAGTAACGACTTCTACGCGGTCGAAGCCGCGGGGAACAACTAGTATAAAATAAATAAATAAAATAATAGAGTAAATAAAATAATAATAATATTAATAAAACAATGTTAATTAATTTGAAGGAATGTTTATTGTGTACATATTTAGAAGAAGTCGTTATCGCATAAAATCATAACCCTTCTTTTGCGCAGTCGGTTAAAAAGTAGCCTATGTCCTTCCCAGGGCCTCGAACTATCTCTATACCAAATTTCATCTCAATCGCTCTAGCTATTTAAACGTGAAAGCGTAACAGACAGACAGAGTTATTTTCACATTTATAGGTAATATTAATAGGGATCTTCTTTGATTTGTAAACTGTTACCACGTAGATAAGATTTAATGTTATAGTGCAGTTCAGCTGTAAACGGGGAATGTCCGGCCAACGCTGACCCAATCTTTAAAATCTATGAGATTTGCGTTTAGTTTTCTTACAAGACTCGCCGCGCCATCCTACCACAGTTTATAAATTTTGATAACCACACATCTCATGATGAAATGAAAAATAGCTAGAAAAAGTAGCTTAATACTTTGGCTACAAGTTTTATTACATTGTAGCTGTCTGTCCTAAAATAATAGCTAGATCTAACTACAAAGTTGCTAAGTTGGCATCACTGCCCATATCGTTGTGAAGTAATGTGAATTGTGAAGACTCCGCAAGCTGGGTCTTAATAAAAATAATAATAATATGTTAAACGCCCACTTTTGTGCAAAATTGTACTAAATTACTAAACTAAAACTAAATATTATTTTATTTATTTAAGTATATTCAATTTATTTATTAGGTCTCACAGAAGTGAGACCTCTTAAAAATATCAAAGACTCATTTGAGTGTTCCCCTCCACGGAAATCTTTAGTAAAAGGCGAAAGATTTATACGTTATGAAGGGAAACCAGAGATAACGCTAGTTGAAAATCGAGTTAACCAGATCGCATAATGGAAAATCTTAACACCGCCATTCAAAAATGACGTCATAGTTGGTGCGACATCTATCGAGTTAAATAGAAACTAGAAAGAGTATGCGATAATAACACTGGCCGGAACCGGTTGTCACAGGCATAAGCACACCCAGAATAATAAAGCTTTAATCCTATTACCCTATTACGTTCGTCCTAGGAAATTGAATATATTTTTGTCTCATTTGTGAGGAATTAGTTTTGAGTGAATCACTATTGAAACTCAGCGTTACGAATAAGAGTGAACCGATTTTATCACGCGTAAATTACGGCAGGATTTTCAAATTATTTTTAGTTGTTTGTCTTCTTTTGTCTTTATAATAAGGCTTTTTGGAAGAAAAAAATGTTTTGCGGAACAGTAGATTTAAAAAAAACTTGGCGTCCTTAACTTTTTTTATAATGAAATCTTATTGTCTGTGGCATGCTTGCCAGTAATTTCTGCAATTGAGATATTGAGTGATACGTTAAAAGACAATTGCGACGTGAATTTGATCCCCTGCCAACACACTACTTAGTCACTTGAACCCATTCATAACACAAGCTAAAAGGTTAAGGGTTTTTTGGATATCGAGTATTTTACTGTTAATCAAAAAATCTTCGAAAAAATTTCCTAAGCAATTTAGTATTCTTATATCTATATCTTATATCGATTCCTGGTCGGGACAAACTTTGTGTGATGACACAAACGTTTGTACCGGTGTTTCCTATGTATAATATGTATGTATAATATGTATGAATATATACATATTCCGGCTTCCGGTACCTCGGCTCTCTTATCCAGGACGATGGGGAAATCGATCGTACAGTGAAGCACAGAATTGACGCAGGGTGGATGAAATGGCGGCAGGTCAAAGCCACTATATGCGACCCCCAATTTCCTCCAAAACTTAAGGGAAAAATTTACAAGACTGTCGTCAGACCTGCCGTCCTGTATGGACTTTCATGTTTGGCTGTAAAAGCGACGGATGAAAGAAAACTGCATGTAGCGGAAATGCGAATGTTAAGATGGATGTGTGGTGTAACAAGGATGGATAGAGTTAGGAACGAGTATATTAGAGGAAGTTTGAAAGTTGCCCCAACAAATGAAAAAGTGAGAAGCGAACGGCTAGCATGGTATGGACATGTTATGAGAAGAGAGGAAAGTAACGTGGTAAGAAAAGTGCAAAGTATGAATGTAGATGGCTTGAGAACTCGAGGTAGGCCCAAGAAAAGATGGATGGAATGCGTGAGAGAGGATATGACCAGGAAAGGAGTGACTGAGGAGATGACGTATGACAGGGATGTATGGAAGATGAAAACATGTTGCGCCGACCCCAATTAATTGGGATAAGGGCAGGCAGATGATGATACAAAAAAAATGTATAAAAGTATTTATATCAGTTTATCTAGTACTCATATTACAAGCTCTGCTTAGTTTGAGACTAGATGGCGTTGTGTGAATTGTCCTAACATATTTATTTATTTATTATTTATTTATCTGTGCCTAAGCAAAAATACTGATTGCGCAACAAATAATACCTCCAAATATATTAATTTTAGCAGTACTTTAAGTTCGTGACGCATAGCTATTTATTAGTCTTCTAACTAACCTAATTGGATTGCCTTAAGACTAGTAGGTTTTGCAAAAAAAAATTTGCTGTAAAAATGTTTATCTGATGCATTTAAATTTATCCCAAAGGTTAACTTGTATTAGTGTCTAGTAACTCGTATTTGTGATTGATTTCTAGTATTGTGAGCGATTGTAAACAATAAGTTGTATACGCCAAAATATTTGGAGAGAATGGAATCTCTAACTAAAACTAAAACAATGGTAAGTAAAATGTTTTTAAGAAAAAACCTTTTAAATTTTTATAATAGCATTAATTTTTCGCAGAATTAAAAGGACAACAAAACGTCGACAATTGTTTCGCCTCTAAACGAGGTATTATCAAGACTGTCTCAGAGAGAACAGCAAAATTCGTGGTTGGAACGTTTTTGCTTATAAGTAAACGCGTGCAAATTTCATTATCGCGATGTAGGATTCTTTACAATAACTAATGTGGGTAGAAACCTCAGATCATGCTAACTAAGTTCCAAAAATAGGTATTCACCAATACTTGACCTTATCTGTTTGATTTAATTACTATCTTTTGATAAGTTGCGTAGAAACCCAAATGACACACACAAACCAACAACAATTAATGTGTCCGTCTGTTCGTAAATAGATTAAGTAAGGGAGATGTGTGAAAATCTACTTGCTAGTTGAGTAAGGTGTCCGCATCTCTTCTAATTATTTCTAGCCTTTCCCAAACACTTAACTTGAACCCTTTCTCACATAAACGTAAAACTTTAAAAGTGTTACTATTGTTCAAGGAATGACCAGTGTCAAGAAGATGCTTCGCGAAGAGAGACTTATCAGGACAAGCATTGCGGGACGCCGCTCTATGTTCCTTATATCTAATATCGAAGGACCTGCCAGTCTGTCCCACATACTTCAAACCACATTCATCACAACTCAACAAATAAACACCTGATCTGCGTGAGACCGACACCGAATCCTTGCCATTACATAGCTCCCTCAAGGTGTTCTGCGTTCTAAAAGCAACAAATATACTACTTTCCCTCATGATCTTAGCTATACTCAACGAGACGGGGCCCACGAACGGCAAACAGGCCGTATACTTCCTAGGTGGATCTTGAATCGGATATAATAAATGAAAACTAGCCTTTCTGCGTTTTTTATTTAATAATGAGTGGACCATTCCTACGTCATAGCCATTACTTTGTGCTATGTAGCAAATGATGGACAATTCCTCACCAAATGCCTGTGGGCTCAACGGTACCGCCAGTAACCTGCTCAGTAAGCTGTGGAAAGCTGCCATTTTATGTTGCCATGGGTGATTGGATGAGTAAGGAATAACTGTGTCTGTAACTGTTGGTTTCCTATAGATACGGAACTCATGAAAACCGTTCCTTCTAGTAATTGAAAGGTCCATGAAATTGAGAGTGGAATCTGTCTCCAACTCTAGTGAAAAATCAATTCTAGGGTGTACCGAGTTCAACTTGGAGACAAGGACGAGGTCCAACATATAATAATATCATCCACATATCTAAAATAGTACAAGACAGTTGGGAACGTTCATGTAATAGTAACACTTTTAAAGTTTTACGTTTATGTGAGAAAGGGTTCAAGTTAAGTGTTTGGGAAAGGCTAGAAATAATTAGAAGAGATGCGGACACCTTACTCAACGAGCAAGTAGATTTTCACACATCTCCCTTACTTAATCTATTTACGAACAGACGGACACATTAATTGTTGTTGGTTTGTGTGTGTCATTTGGGTTTCTACGCAACTTATCAAAAGATAGTAATTAAATCAAACAGATAAGGTCAAGTATTGGTGAATACCTATTTTTGGAACTTAGTTAGCATGATCTGAGGTTTCTACCCACATTAGTTATTGTAAAGAATCCTACATCGCGATAATGAAATTTGCACGCGTTTACTTATAAGCAAAAACGTTCCAACCACGAATTTTGCTGTTCTCTCTGAGACAGTCTTGATAATGCCTCGTTTAGAGGCGAAACAATTGTCGACGTTTTGTTGTCCTTTTAATTCTGCGAAAAATTAATGCTATTATATAAATTTAAAAGGTTTTTTCTTAAAAACATTTTACTTACCATTGTTTTGTCATGGATTTTCGCCAAGTAACGCCTGTTTCTATCCAATATTTAAAACTAAAACGCAAATTTAGAATTTAGAAAAGCTAGGTATGTTTTGTTTCATTAAAATACCTTATTCTGTGATAAAAACAAGAAGTTTAAAAAGTCTCATGGCTTCATTTCAATTGCGATGTATAAAATACAAGAGGTCGTTGAAAATGATACATTGTAAAATGTAGGTATAGGTACATAACATTTATTTAAAAACAATAATTATTAATTAATCATAATAAATCATGACATCATGGCAGTTTCTGTCAAGGGGTTAGCAGAGACGATTAAGTATACCAGATGTAAGCACCTACTTTTCGTCTTTCGCCATTATGTACATGCAACTCCTTATAGACTTGGAGCCCATCACTGACAGACATACCTCAGGATATAAAGGTTGGAAATTTCTTAAAGCATGTCCCCAACATGTTTTATAAAGGTTCAGTTTTTGATTTTTTCTTCGGAATAACAAGAGAAATCACGTCACCAAATCTACACGCTTCTGACCCTGCGACCTTTGCAACTTGAATATCTCTGGAAATAACCACTACCGAAACTCCATACTCACAGATCGTTCTTACCTGTGTTGGGTACATGCCGGGTTCATTAAATCACAACTTATTTCTGGCAGTCCCAGGGTCAAATCGGTCAAGCAGGGGGTTGCAACGCCAGGGGTCTAGGATCCACCGGGCGCCACTGGATATACCTTCTGCGTGTGAGCCAGAGACGCCCGGCAACGGACGCGAGAGCAGCCGCGGAATTTAAAAAAAAAGGGGTTAAAAAAGGTATTTGGTGAAGTGATTTGTATTGTTATTCTGAAGACATTATCAAAATCTGAAGCTTTATAAACTGAGGTTAGAAAGGTACCATGTTATCCATCTTTGCTACTTTATTTCTCCGGAAGTCCACTCCACATTGTGTGCTTCAAGCTGTAATCCTCATCTGTCTTGTCTGACATTCAAAGGCTCTTAGTATAGTAGAATACTCTTAGATCCGCGAGGCTAATCATCAGCGTTCACTCAACAACTAATTATTTTATATTTATTATTATTAGGTCTCACTCACCGAAGTGAGATCTCAAAAAATGTCAAAGACTCATTTGAGTGTTCCCCTCCACGGAAATCTTTAGTAAAAGGCGAAAGATTTATACGTTATGAAGAGAAACCAGAGATAACCAAAATTAAAAATCGAGTTGACCACGTCACGTAAAGGAAAATCTCCATTCAAATATGACGTCATAGTTAGCGCGAGTAAAATAGAAACTAGATACAGCTCTCATTATTCGCAATAACAACGTTTCGGCTGGAACTGAACCGGTTATTTTGAGTTGTCTCAATCACTACCTATTATAGGGTACGAACGAGAGCGAGGGGCAATAAGTAGGGCAAATAAATTGAAAGAAAGGAGCATTGATAGTATTTTTTTTTCGAGTTTCGAAATATGGGGCTCGTAGAGTATTGATCAGTTGCCAGAACTTTCTTTCTGGAAAGGTTCGAGTCTAGTCGAAGAAGTATTTTGTTGCTCATTTACTCATGCTCATTTGCAAAATTAAAAATGAAGTAGTTATTAGATTAGTAAGTGTTTTCTATGTATGTATAGGTTAATCTTTCCAAATTTTAAGTAGGACCCTACCTACTTAATTTTTAATTTATACGAATAAATTTCTTGTCGATATTTTGTCTGCGCTGTAATAAAAGTAAAACAGTAGAGTAGAATTGGCGTGACTCTACAATTACTTATTAAATCTATTTTTGCTTCTCGGTAGCCTATGGCTGTGTGTTTCGATGACGTTAGATTGAGTGTGTGACTCATCTCACTAGTATCTAGTACCATCAATATTTTGTGACACAGAAACTGCTTCGGTGGAGCAGTGGTATGAGTATGCGACTGCCGTCACTGAGGTCCCAGGTTCGATTCCGGGTCGAATCAAATATATATTTATGTGTGATCCACAAATATTGGTTTCGGAGTTTGGGTGTCTTCTATGTATAATATGTATGTATTTAGAAATATATAAGTATGTTTATCAGTCGTCTAGATCCCATAGCACAAGCTTATACATGGAAGCACACTAAAAGTTTTGCACTTCTAGCTAATCGGAACTATTTGAATTTCGAATGTTAAATTTTTTTAAACGTTGCAACCTTCTTAGTAATAAAAAGAAACAATTGGCAGGATATCAATTCAATTCAATTCATTTATTAAATCAGACAATTATGAAAGTCCATTAGAATAATAAAAATAAATAATACATAAAACATACGAAAAATGAATAAGGCGATGATCCATTCACTAAGTCCCATGCAACACGTGCAACTTAGTGAACCGACCAAAGACCGCTCCATCCAACCTACCAGCAAACACCTTCAGCATGCTGTTGGGGCTCCCCCACAACCTGTGCACCAGCGACGCCACTTTTTTCCGCATAAGTGCATAGAAATCGTCTGTTCTTGTATCAGCAAACATTTCTGATGCACTACAATAGCGGGGAAGCCCCACCAGCACCCTGAAGATGTTATTATATTGCACACGCAGTGCGTTGTATGACTTTAGGGTATAAGTAGTCCACAGGCTACTTGTATAAAATGTTTGACAGAAAGCCTTAAATAACATGATCTTAACATTTACTGAGCTTTTAGTAAACCTGCGAGCCAACATATTTCCCCTTACACACAACGCCCTACGCTCTCTCACAATATCACAATCATCCTTTAGATCTTCTGTCACAATGTGTCCCAAGTATTTAAACTTTGTTACCTGCCTCACATAAGCACCCCCCAGCATAACAGGTGGCACAAAGTGTGGTGCTTTGTTTTTACCTCGGAAAACCAGTAATTCACTCTTAACTGAGTTATAAGACAGCCCATGTTCATGTGCATACCTCTCACACGTCTCCACCAGTATCCGTAATCCATTGATTGACGGGCTCAGCAACACCATGTAGTCCGCGTAGCTAATGTTATTTAGACAAACGTCGTCAATTCTGCATCCAACATTAGTGTTACTGAGCTCATCAATCAAGTCATTTATGTATACATTAAAAAGCCTAGGCGAGGAAAGGCCCCCCTGCCGGACTCCGCACTGCAACCCATACGGCTCAGACAGAGTATCTTCCCATTTTACTTGGTTAGACTGATTGCCATACCAGTACGCTAAGATGTCAATGATGTCGACAGGAACCCCCCGACCCCGCAGCTTCTCCCACAGTTTCGAATAAACTACAGAATCAAAGGCCCTGGATATGTCCAGGAAACATGCGTACACCGGGGTTCTTCTATCCGTATAGTACTGAACAGTCTGTTTCAACGCAAAAATGGCAGTCTCCGTAGATAACCCAGGCCGAAATCCAAATTGCGCGTCATTAATCTCAAGATATTTAGCCAGATGTGAATCGAGAACACTGTCCAGCACCTTCGCCACAATAGTAGCCAATGATATCGGTCTATAGTTCCCCTTATCAGCTATGTCCCCATTTCTGTTTTTAACTATAGGCACTACTATGGTCTTCATTAAGTTCTTAGGTAATTAACGATGACTAATACATAGATTATATAACAATGTGAGCACCCGAGGCAGATGGACACCGCCATGTTGCAGATGCTCGATGCTTAGCCCATCATATCCTGGAGATTTACCCCGTTTCATGCTTTTCATTGCGGTTTTAATCTCTTTGCATGTAAATACTATGCATGGCTTTGAACTTGTAGCTACAGCATCGTTCACCTGCAACACCCGCGCCATCGGTGTATCAAACTTAAACTGCTCCTTAAACAGATTTGCAATATCATAATTATTATTTATACCATTCACACAATCCGTGCGGCTTGCCCCTCTATTTAATTTCTTAGTATGCTTCCAAAAATTTTTAAAGTCTTTATTTACATGATGAGATGCTAATATATCCATACTTATTTGTTCCTGGTTTTTTAAACACCGTCTCAACCTTGATTTAGACATTTTCCGAGATAAAACCATTTCACCATAACTAATACCTGCAGTAGGTTTTCCATTGTTCAGCCAATTCTTAAATTTATTTTTAGCCTGAGAGTGGGTACCCTTTACAAACTTATTCCAACCTTTAATAAATTTACTTTGTGGTTTATTATTACACTTATTATTATTATTATCCCAGGATTTCTTAGAATCAATAGCTGCTTGGGATAATGTGTTTACAATTGATTCATATAATTTATCTATTAAAGAATAGTGCAATGTATTTGTACACAATTTATCAACACATTGTGTACTTTCAGATGGAAAGTCTAACAATTTAATTTTTTCATTACATAACTCCTGATACTTAGATATTTCATCCAAAGATCTCTCTCCCCATATTACCCCATTAATATATTTTATGTTCACAGAGCTTTTAGTTCTAATAGTATCAATATTGCACTTTACTAGCAAAGGAAAATGATCTGACCAAAATGTACTGTAAATTACACTAGTGTTCACAACTGTCTGAAAAGCCGCTCTGGTAACAAGACAATGGTCCAGCCATCTCCTACTATAGTTAATATCACTGATAAATGTATAAGTGTTTGAGGACATACCCATTAACTCCATGTCCACACACACCAAATCTTGCTCTGCACAAAAACTCAATAATTCATTCCCAAACAAAGTACTAGGGTGTGCATTAAACTCACCCACAACAAACACGGCTTCAGTACCACTGCTTTCTATTATGGCATATACCTCACCAAGACAGTCTGAAAATTCTGGTAGGTTTTCTTTCTTGTTTGTAGGCATATACACATTAATAACTACAAACGAACGCCCTCTTACATGGACACACACTGCACACACTCTGTCAGCAGTAGCTACCAATTATAGAAACCGAGTCAAAAGCACCTTTCCGCCACAACAATGCAACACCCCCATAAGGTCTGCCTAGAAGGATTCCTGCTGATGTATCCACAGCTGACTTCCCAGTACTGTTAAAGTTTTTATGTATGGTATCCAACAACGGCAAATCATGAGGCAGTAGCCATGTCTCTTGCAGTGCCACAATGTCAGCTGTCTCACACAAAGTCCTAAGACAATTCATAGATGTCTTGACATTTTGACAATTAAAAGTTATTAAAGATAAGGTATTATCAGTTTGTACTGTATCCATCATTCAAGTCTATTAATACCTCCATCAGTGCCTGCAGTTTTCTTAAAATTAATAAATTTTCTAAATGATATACCCTCAGGCCAAAAGTTGTCATCTAGAAAGATATTCACCTTGTGGCTAGAGACAAGAAGTTTATATGCATTGTAGGGCCTGTCATATTTCATAATAATTCTTTCCAACACTACCTCCTCCTGTGTTTTGTTTTCAATATATTCACAAATGTCTTATTCCCGTGTTTCTTTATTTACATTTGAAATGAATAACGATGTTTTTGGGCTATACTCGTAGATTTTTGATTCTAACCTTTAAGTGTTAGACTCACCTGATCCTGCAGACAAACTGTGCAAACAGTTTGGTAGGATAATAAACTAGATTTAAGTAAAGTTGTAAGAATAATAATTATAATTAAAAAAAAATTTAAATAAGTTGTATGAGAGTGTTTAGTTATATTATTATTAGAAACGGGTAATCTTTTTGACGTAAACTGTTCAGTGGGCAACACAGCTAATATTACATTCAAGAATCAAGAATCAAGAATCAATTTCATTTATTCAGTTTAGGCACATAAAGAGCACATATGAATGTCAAAATTTTACAATTTTGTCAAGTAATATTATAAAAATACTAAATTAAGTAAGTACATAAATAACCATTAGAAAATGATTCTTTCGCTGGTTCGGTAATTTGGTTCTCCTGAGAAGAGACCAGCAAGAAACTCAGGTAGATTATCCATTTTCTTTTTTAATATTGTTTTGTTTACATTGTTACAATTAGTTTCTATTGTATTATACGAGTGGCCAACAACAGAAGATTAGGGTGACCATGCATTTTTATCATTAAGATATTCGTCTACATTATAGTAGCCTTTCATCATCAAACATTTTTTAACTACTATTTTAAACTTATTAAGAGGCATGTCAACCAAATCCTGAGGAATTTTATTATAAATTTTTATACATTTGCCAACAAACGAATTACCAACTTTATGAAGTCTAATTTTTGTCATTGCCAATTTATTTTTATTTCTTGTATTAAAATTATGGTTATCGGAATTTTTTTTGAATAGATCTATGTTCTTCCGTACATATAAGATGTTGTCGTAAACATATTGAGAAGCAACTGTTAAAATATTAATTTCTTTAAATAATTCTTTCAGCGAGTCACGGGGTCCGAGTCTATAGATTGCTCGTATAGCTCGTTTCTGTAATATGAATATTGTCTCAATATCGGCAGCTGAGCCCCACAGCAGCAGACCATATGACATAACGCTATGAAAGTAGCTAAAATAAACTAATCGTGCCGTTTTTTCGTCAGTCAGAGACCTTATCTTTCTAACCGCATAGGCAGCTGAGCTAAGTCTTCCTGCCAAGGCTGTGATATGAAGACCCCATTGTAGTTTACTATCTAGAGTTATCCCAAGAAAAACTGTGGTATTGACTATTTGAACTAATTCATTATTCATAGTAATATGAGTATCCACCTGTCTAACATTGGGCATAGTAAATTTTACACATTTTGTTTTCTTCGCATTGAGCAGCAAGTTGTTACTTGTGAACCAATGCAATATTTCCGAAAGGGTATTATTTACATCGTCAAGTGCTACTTTTTGTCTATCACTTTTAAAAATTAATGATGTGTCATCAGCAAATAATACTATCTCACAAAGATTTTTAGTGAAATAAGGAAGATCGTTTACGTATATTAAGAATAAAAGGGGTCCTAATATAGAGCCCTGGGGTACTCCCATGACTAATGAGGCGCCAGAAGAGTCGGTGCCATTAATGTTTACTTTTTGTACTCTACCAGTGAGGTAAGACTCGAGTAAGCCAAGTGAGCTGTTCGAAACACCATAATAACCTAATTTTAGTAGCAAAGTCCCATGATCAACACAATCAAAAGCTTTTGATAGATCACAAAATATACCAATAGCATCCTGCTTTTCCTCCCAAGCATCAAATATATGTTTCACAAGTGCAACTCCTGCATCCGTTGTGTTCCTGCCTTTAGTGAAACCAAACTGTTTGTTATGAAGTAACTTATTGTCTGTAAAATGTGAAAGCAATTGATTAAATATTATTTTTTCAAAAATTTTACTGAGGGATGGGAGTATGGAAATAGGTCGAAAATTTGAAGGATCACTTTTGTCTCCTGCTTTAAATAAAGGATTGATTTTACTGTACTTCATAAGATGAGGAAACTGATTTTCATCTATACATTTATTGAATATGAATGCAAGGTGAGGTGCTATAGCGGGCACTATTGATTTTATTATATTAAATATTGGATAGAAACAGGCGTTACTTGGCGAAAATCCATGACAAAACAATGGTAAGTAAAAAATTTTTTAAGAAAAAACTTTTTAGCATTAATTAATAGCATTAATTTTTCGCAGAATCAAAAGGACAACAAAACGTCGACAATTGTTTCGCCTCTAAACGAGGCATTATCAAGACTGTCTCAGAGAGAACAGCTGTTTTTCTTAAAAAATTTTTTACTTACCATTGTTTTATTATATTAGTTGAAATGCCCCAAAGATCCTCGGTATTTTTTATATTTAGTTGTTTAAAAGTTTTAAGTATAGTGACAGAGTCAATATACTGAAAATCAAAGTTAATTCTACATTTATCAACACTAGATTTAAGAAGAGAATTGGCTACGTTTTTTGACGAATTTAACTTATTTGTAGTGGTGATTGGAACATTTGTGAAGAAAGATTCAAATGCATTGGCCACTTCAGAATCAGTTTTAATATGTTTATCATCTATTTTTAACTCGAAGGATCGATCACGTGACCTTGCTTTACAAGTTTCTTTGTTAATAACATTCCATATTGCCTTCGTTTTATTATCAGATTTTTCAATTTTAGCCCGTATATAATTAGATTTAGCTGTTGAACATACTTTTTTGAATAGTTTGGAGTACTTTTTAATCTGTTCAATTACTTGTGGCTCATTAGTAGATGCCTTTGTCTCGTATAATTCATATAATTTCCTTCTACTTTTATAGATTCCAGGCGTAGCCCAATCACTAAATTTTATTTTAAATTGATTTACATTTATTGTTTTTTTAGTGAAAATGTTATCACATTCGTATTTGATTACTCCGAACAAATCTCCGTAATGATCATTCGGGTGTTTATCATTATTCAACTCCAAAAGAGGTACTTTATTCTTAATGTTTTCTTTAAATTTTTCTAATCTATAAGTTGTGATTGGTCTACAAACAATATTTTTTGATAATGGAACATGTTGGAACTTAAATCTAGCTAACTGACCTGCATGATCTGAATTTACAAAATGTATTATAGATTTCTCATCTACATCGCTGTTAGAAAAAATATTATCTAAGCAGGTAGCTGATGTGGCTGTGGTGCGTGTTGGTTCACAAAAAAGATTTTGTAAGTTAAAAGATTTAAAAAGGTTGAGGAACCTTAGCGCGTTCTGAGAGTTTTCTAAAATATTAATATTAAAATCGCCACATACAACTATAGTCTTCTTACATTTACATACCTTTTTTAAGGCTTCCTCCATAATGGACTCAAACAGGTAGTAATCTCCAGAAGGAGGTCTATAGACGCTAATAATAATATATTGTTCTAGCTCTGCACATGATAGTTCAATATTTCGCTCACTTGTGAGTGCTACTACGTCTTTTCGGTCTTTTGATTTTAATTTGTCATTAATTAAAATGAGAGACCCACCTCTTATAGCGGAATCTCTAGTAAACGCACTAATGATTTTATAATTATCAATATTAACTAAGAGTTCATGTTTTTTTAACCAGTGTTCAGTTAAACAAAGTACATGGATACGTTTTTCATTTAAAAATAATTCTAGTTCTAACTCTTTGCCAGAAAAGCCTTCAATATTTTGATGAATTATATTCATGAACATAGACTTTTCCTTTGTCCTTAAATTTAATTTGCTAGGGATTTCCTCTATTGTCCTACAACTAAGTTTAAATTATTGTCACCCTTTTCAGGAACAGATTCCAAGGTCACAAGACAAACATTGTCACTTTTCTGCTCAATAAAAGCAGATTGTTTAGTTAAGTTTTTGGCTGAATAACTAATAAAATATGATAGCGAAGATGCTATCTGTCTCCTAAAATATCTATTCAAATAGAATTTATCTTCCGTCAATAACAATTTATTTTCTAAATACATGTTAATGTCAATCAGATGGAATTTATTTGGATTATGAAATGTCAATGTATGTATTGTTTGATTTAGCTTATATCTAAGATTGTTTTCGGCCTGTGACAAGCCACGGCTATAAGGAAGTGTGAATAAAATAATGTTTTTAACATCTAATAAGCTCAGTAATTCTAAACAGTTTACAATTGCATTTCTGTCTGCATTTCCCCTATCTCCCACCAAAATTAAAAGTGTACAGTTGCTGTTTAAATTACAATTTTTAATTTTTTTTATAATGTTACAGTAAGTTAATCCCGGCATACAATAGTTAGTAACATTTTGTTCTAAATATGAACTAAGTAACTGGCCCATTGATTTCCCTAATTCATCACAAAACATCACTATTTCAGATTTAATCATATTTCGTTTGGTGAAGGAACTACTGGGTTTCTTGTTTGACTCAAGTGAAGGGCTTATGTTTGAAGTCAGCGAGGACTTACAGACCGGCTCAGGACTAATTAAATGGTTGTTTGATGTCAATGTGGAATTTGGACTCATAAGCTTCTTCATGGCCAGAATGTATTCCTGATACTCACTTTTAACATTACAATACCTGTCAGTCATTATGTCTAGTGAATTTTTTAAATTATTAATTTCTGATTCTAACTTTAAAATATTGTTATTATGATCAGAGATATTATTTTCAATTAATAATGAATACATGTCAAGTTCATCGCCTAGTTGCCTTCTCTCATTAATATACTTGACTTTTTTGTACATACTTTTTTGTCTTTTAATAAGTTTTTGTGTTTTTCTTATGTATTTATTAATTTTCACATATTTCTTAATTTTGTTTCTACTGCACTCAACTATGCCCATCTTGTGATTGGAACAATGAGCTGTTAAGGTATCATCCTTTGTTAAATCTATAGTAATAGTGGGTTCTAAGCTGGGTTCAGTAGCAACAAGGCTGGGCACACTACCAACTAACTCCTCAAACAAGTTATGGGTATGGGATACTATGGTGTCACGTTTCTCAGCCTCAAGGTGGGAAATGAGGTGGTGGGCTTCGTGCAGTTCCTGTTCCAAGACTGACATGCGCTTGAGACCCTGTTCATACTCGTCACTACACTCTCTGAACCCAGTCACAATATTTTGTAATCTGTCCCGCTCATCTAACACTAACCTATTCTCTGTGTGCATCTCAGCCATCTGCTTTTTTATGAAGTCGTATTTATTTAGGCTATCTAATAGTTCCTTTTCATTTTCATCTCTTTCCCTATGCAACTGTTTAATCAACGTTTTGGATACCTCTAATTCCTTCAATGTCAGGACAAGTTTTCTCAAGATATCTTCTTGTTTAGCCTCATCACGGCGAGCAGAATACATGCTACGTGTGACTGGCATTACGATATTATAAATTTATACTGACTTAGATAGTAAAAAGCTACCTGATAATACACTAAATACACAAATAAATACGTAAGTAATGTCAAAAAGAATCTGATTGAATATACTACAACTTCAAAAACTAACAGGTACGATAATAAGTAGTTATTTATTAGTACGATTACCTGTATAAAAATCACTCAAATCACATTAAATCCGAGTTGATAAAGTTTCACTTTTAAAATTTTCAAACAGTCATTGACTTTTAACAGTCATTGAAATAGGATCTTACGAACAGGTATTATTACGTCTAAGCAGTTTTATTGACTAAGTGCCTTCCATTCGAGTTGTTCCTTTTCGCACCAATAATTTTGCTTATTTTGCTAAATAGGTACAAAGACTTCAACTAACGCTGCCAGTTTGCAAGCTCTGGACCGTTTTAAAATATTTTCTTTGCCTCCCAAATTAAATTGCAAATTCCTAAAAGCTTTTAACTTGTATTTGTAGGAACTCGTATTATATTATAATTCCCTGGGAGATTTTAAATAAATAAGACAGAAGCCCTCTCTAAAATAAATGTTTACCAAATGCTTAGGAAACCTGAGTTGAGAATGCAATGTATTTATAGATGAAATGTTTTTTTTACATACTGAATATTAAAGTACCTACATTATTTTCATATGTTTAGGTATATTTCCTCCAAAAGCTGGTAGACATTTTTATATAGGTGTTTGTCAGATACCTTTCCCATAATATCTTTTACACCAAGAGCCCACGACAGCCAGACATACGTCATTATACTAGGTCGCCGCAGTCGCGAAACGTACCGTTACGCTGCAGCATATATTTGAGCGAAGCGAGTTTAAATTCAAAATTTTGGCATTGTAATAACCTGGGTAATTCTATAAACTATTGATGAGCGCAAGAAAATCCGAAATCGGCCGAGTATTCGCCGAGAAACAATTTAACATAAATCGTTTGAAAAATAATTTGAGTCACCCGTTGAGAGCTCCGCTCGCCTTCGGCTTGCTTCGCTCAATAAATAAATAAATAAATACCTAATAATATATAAATACCTATGTACCTACTGGGCGCCCCTGGAAACCCTCTGGTGTGTACCAGAGACGTCCGCTGCAACGGATATGGGAACGGCCGCAGTCTCGCGGAATTAAAAAAAAAACCTATGTAACCAGTTGCTTATTTGCAGCTCTTTAGCGATACTTTATGACGAAATAGGTAGGTCAACATTTTTTTTTCCTGCAATCTAATTTTCATGAAATATAGCCTACTAGCTGTTGCCCGCAGCTTGTCGGTCCCAAAACTAGTCCTATGTCCCAATTTTCATGCAAATCCGTGACTGTAGACTCTGAAAAGGGTACAAACAAACAAATAAACACACCATCGGATTACGGAACGATACGTTATGACGAAATAGGTATTTTATTTGATTTAGATTATCAACTTAGTACATGTCATGATCAATGTTATTATTGTGCTGGTGAGGTACTGCACTCGAGATACTCCTCTGAAAATCAGTGCTGGCAAATGTGGGTCGACCCACGTCAGCATAAGCTGAGAGCAGACCAAATTCTACGCAAATGTGGCACGTGCTAGCATACAACCGACGGTTTTTTACTTTTACTTTCGCCTTGTGTATATTATTATCTAATATGGTTATAATCGCCATGTCTGTGTTGCGAATTAAACGTATTTTCTTTCTTTCAGTTTTATTTTCTGCCATTCTTTTTTCATGAAATATATACCTATTGTTATGGTGTTTTACACTAATCGGCTACTATCAGCTAAATTATTAGTATAGATTCGAAGTTAAAGATGTTTCCAGTAGTGAGTTATTGGGCATTCTACCCCACCTTAGTTCCATCGGTTATCTTCGATAACCTCAGTCACGGTGGGGTAGAATGCCCAATAACTCTGTGGGGTAGAATGCCCAATAACTCTGTGGGGTAGAATGCCCAATAACTCTTTGTAAAATCATTTACCTAAGGAACACGTTAAGATCACATTTTAAGATAGATAAAGGTGGGACAGAATGCCCACCCATTCTACCCCACCTTAGTTCCATCGCGATCGGTTATCTTCGATAACCTCAGTCACGGTGGGGTAGAATGCCCAATAACTCTTTGTAAAATCATTTACCTAAGCCAACGTTCCACATTTTAATGCCGTTCAATACACTACATACCGTTCCGTCAATGGTTAACCAATTTCACTTGCTAGATGATTGCTTTCGTACAGCAAACTAACCCGATGCATGTTTGTTAAAATGAACACGTTAAGATCACATTTTTAAGATAGATAATTTATACGTTAAAACTTTAGGTTAGAACTTATGTTACTGATACATAAAATAACTAAAGTATCACTGGATATTCACATAAAATTTAAATAAAGTGTTTTTATGCACAATATAAATCTTTTTTTTATAAAATTTCAGACATAGGTGTGTAATAGACTAGAAAATTATTTATCATAATTATTAGTTACTTACATGACATTGCTTCTTATTTTCTGTCTTATTTTAAAATCCAAGGATAGATAGAGTACTTAGTAGGTATACTGTATGTCCACAAAATGCCGTGCAGCATGTCGTGGGAATAGAATGTGAGACGTTCTTCGAGTATGGGAACGATGATACATGTCTATTATACACAAGTAACACACACCAGAACAAACTGCTGACATTACCTTAGCTTTGTTACGTTGTTACCCGACTGTGATAGAAAGAGGTGTATGAACAAAATAAGTATTGCTAAATGAATATTTTTAAAGGAATAAATAATAAAGGATAAAAATATTTCATTAAGCGTAAGCGTGTATAACTTATTTTTAACACTTTTATTGGAAGCTCAGTTCAAACAATTTCAATTCTAAACAATTCAAATATTCAAAGGACTTCAAATTGTTATATTTGTAAAATTATTGTGAAATCACTTTGAATGTCATTTAACATTTTAATAATTTCCTTCGATTTCTCTAGGATAGATTTCTCTTTATCGTTAAAACTTAATCAAATTTATATAAACCACCTGTACTATAGATTCTACCTTTTGAATAAAGATAATCAATAAAATCGTATTAGGTACCTATATAGAAAAAAAGTTATGTTAAGATTATGAGAAAAAACACATAAAACCACATACAAATAAATTAAGTACCCACCTCCTTTTTTAGTCGGGTAAATAACTATATGACGTCGTCGTTCTTATATTGAATTGCTGACTACACAAATTCCGATTAATTCCGACGAATGTTATGATATGTGTATGATACATATAAAATGTAATTATAATTTATGTAGGTATGTTCGTTGATCGTCGTCGATAAGTATATGATATAGTAACTGTATAATTATGTATAGGTACATGAAAAGTATTAATGAAATATACTCATACATTGCGCAGAAGTAAAATTATGCAATTTATGTAGGTAAGGACCGTCGTCTATACCTAAATCACCAATATAAGCTGACCGTTAGTACACGGTAGGTATTTAATTATTTTTAAAAGGTAGACGTACCCTGGAAGTTAACTAGTTTGCGTCACAATTAAAGAAGTTTCAAATTGCTATGCACGGTTTGCATGGGTGTGTGTGGAAGCAAGGTATCTGTTAGTTTACTTACTCAGCGATACAATTTTAAAACGACATCATTTTAACCGACTTCTTAAAAAGGTGGTTACTTTATTTATCTGTAGGTATGTTGGTTTATGGTTCTCAAATTTGATACAAGGTATGGTTAACGGTATTCTATTAAAAATCCTTTGGAATCGTTTAGATAAAAATAATTTTACAAAAATATTACTACAGACTTATCCCACAAATATGTTAACAAACATTACAAATAATCATTTAAAATATAACTTTTAAATATTAGCAAATAGTTTTGGTATGTGCTTAAACTATATGGTAATACACCTCTTTTTATCCAAGTCGGCTAACAACGTACCTTTATACAAAGCTACGGCCAATGTTAAGTCAGCAGTTTGTTCATGTATGTTCTACTTGTTTACCTATGTGTGTTATCGCCACATCGTCACATCGTTCCTATACGCGAGGAATGTCTCATATTCTGTTCCCACAATATCTACCATTTGCATCGAGCTACCAAACACGCAGTGCACTGCGTCCTTCAGAGGATTAAAAGGAAGATCCAAAATAAAAGCAATGTCATGTAAGTAATTACTTATAATGTTAATTATTTGATTTATAATTCTTTGTTAGTTTACCTACTAAATATCTAATTTATTAGGCGACGTAGTTTTCTATGGAAGTCCTTTAAATTTAATTTTATACGATTATCCTTAATTTTCGTATAACATTTAAGTTCCGTACAAAATTCAGAAAGTTGTAAATAAAATAATGAACGCTGAAATATTTAATCTCTTGCTAGCACTTAATTGCACATAAAGTAGAATATTTTATCAAATTTGAATAGGCTCTGGTGTCTCAATTAGAGTAGCTTCCGAAGAAGTTGTGTAGGTTTGACATATTCGGACTACATTTGCCGATTTTCAATAATTAGACTTAAACCTACATTTAATTTTATTTTCAGATATTTTATCATCACGGATGAAATTGACAAGGAACCCTCATGAACAGCGCGGTGAACCACGTAATCAATTTGTAAGTAGATACCTATATATTTTGGTCATTCCAAAAAGTGTAAAATTAAAGTAGCACTTAATTGTACATAAAGTAGAATATTTTATCAAATTTGAATACGCTCTGGTGTCTCAATTAGAGTAGCTTCCGAAGAAGTTGTAGGTTTGACATATTTGGACTACATTTGCCGATTTTCAATAATTAGACTTAAACCTATATTTAATTTTATTTTCAGATATTTTATCATCACGGAAGAAATTGACAAGGAACACTCATGGACAGCGCGGTGAACCACGTAATCAATTTGTAAGTAGATACCTATATATTTTGTTCATTCCAAAAAGTGTAAAATTAAAGTAGCACGTAGTTATACATAATGTAGAATAATTTATCAAATTTGAATAGGCTCTGGTGACTCAATTAGAGTAGCTCCCAAAGAAGTTGTAGAATATAATATCATCAGTAAGGAATAATGTAGGTATTCTTTAGAATAGCTGGAGAGTTTAGACAATACAAAATATGAAATATTAGGAATACCTATTGTAGTTCATTTCGTATGATACTAACTGATAAGGTGCCTATAGGTATTTAACTGGTCACCCGATTCTATATTAGTATGTCGAATAAATTAAAATAAGCAATTACATAATTATTGTGTTTTTATTATATTCCTTACCTGATATTGATAACGAAATACGTCATCATTCACGTTACAACACGTTTGAAATTCATAAGAATTTCACAACTATTAAGTAGGTGCATAACAATAACATTATGCACATACGAATTATTGAATGGTTGAATTTCAAGTTCTAACTTGATCATCATACCAATAAATACTTTATGTCAACATAATTTGATATATCAACTGCGTTAGAAAAAATATTATTACCTAGTTCATTCTTTATTAAGGGCCCAGATCGTGAAAATCACCGAAAAGAGTGTTACGATTTTTCATATTTAACCTATTTACATATAATTAATAACAACGATAATTTGTATATATTAAAATGAAAGACCAAAAATGATGTTAGTGCTAATTTTAACTCTTAAAACCCTATAGTTGTTATATAATAAACGTCAACAAACGCACAAAATTGAGAAAAAAATCGAAAACCTGCCTTCGTATTTTTCAGATTTAACCCAATAAATCAACACAAATTGATAAAAAGAAACACTTTTTGAACACTGAAAAAGCCAATAAATATAACCATGTACTTTTTTTTGTACCTTTACAAACAAAGACTTCCCCTTTTAAAGCCCTAAAATCTAGATATGTTTTACGTAAATTCTCCATAGAAAAATGTATGCAAATCGTCGATCGGTCGTCGAACGATCGTCGCAACTAATCGCCAGTGCGCCATAGAATTTCAAAGTGACTCCACGCGTGTCGGATGCTACAGCAAAATTACGTGTTGTGAATTTGTGTTTTTTGTGAAAAACTGTAAGTACAATATTTTTATAACTAATTTACTTTCAGTAAATAGAAAGTACCGATATAATGAAAGTCTGAAAGAAAACCATGATGGAACTAGATATAAATCGTAAGAAATACAAAATTATTTACTTTGTTGCGTAGGTCATTTTATGAACCTTGTAAAGTAGGTATCAATTCAGGCTTGAAACAATCAAAGCCCTGCCCACCTTATTTTCTCGAGATATGAACTGGCGGGGTATATAGTTCTCTGCACGACATACATAGATTTTTCAACATACAAGGCAATAGGTATCATAAACGTAATTGGTAATCGAGGGTCTCTTTTCGCAGGATAATTTGCTGAGTGCCATGCCAGCGAAAAGAAAATTTAGTACGCATTATAAAATCGTGAAAGCCAAAAGATCTCGGAATAAAATGTAAGTTCCTCCCTACTTATTTATTTACCTGCCTACTTGACTACGTCTTGTCCTAAATACCTAGAAAAAATTTACTAGATTTGTGTTAGTGTCAAGTAAAAATCCTAGTTTTATTACTTTTATTTGTGTGTATGCTTATCATGTCTTAGTAGTAATAATAATATAATCTATTTGCATTTTGAACAGGGTAGGTACATTACAAAGCAAATAGGTACAATGATTTAGATCGCCTGATTCAGACATATACCTACAACAACATGTAAATATTGATTTGACATGAGATAGGTACACAATTAGGTATGTCAGTCTAAGAAGAAAAATTACAATGTCCAGTAGGTAATAATTACGTAATTTCAATATCTATATAAGTAATAAAGTCAATTTCTATAGGAACAATTTTCATAATAATAAATTTTATTACATAATATAGTATTAGTTTTCATATATTTATGTATTTCAAAGCAATGAGTTTGCTTACACTATTATTAGTTACAGTATTATTAGTTTTCATGTTCATCATGTCTAAATATGTGGAAGTGGAAGTAGGTATGTTTCCTATCAGAAATTGCACGGGGCGCGCGCGCCGTGCCTGGCGTAGGGTTGTACAAAAATTACAAAATAAATAAAAAGTGGATATTGATGAATAATATTTCCAGTACTGAAAATGAAGAAAACCTTCAGGCCGAGACTCCGAGCAACACTGCTACGCGGTGTATAGAGGTAAGTTGTTATACGTAATTCTTGTAGACTTGTTACATAAATAAACAAACTAGCTAGTGATGGGCGAAGACAAAATCTCAGTACCTACAGTTTTTTTTTTGCAATATTTATTATTTTCATTGTGAGACAAACACATACTTCTCAATTACTTTCTCAAAAGAAAATTCACGTTCAAATCTCGTATTTTACCAAAATCAAGAATTTTTTTTGTAAAATATTATCTTTTACGCGACTGGTGTACGTATGTATGTATGTATACTAAGTAATATATCTTTGTGGCACGATAAGTTCAAAATTATTGAACCGATTTTAATGTTTTTAGTATCATTAGAATTGTCTTCTAAGTCCGAGTGACATAGAATAAGTGACGCCATAAAAAACCAATACGTATAGCGTAAAGGAAATTTATAATTTCTGTTCATCACGAACATAATATTGTATGAATTCTTTTGCACTTTTATATTTGTCTTCGTCAGTTATGAATATAAATAAATAAACAATAAAAATGTTAAAACCCGACAGATTAAAAAATGAAAATGTGTAATAAAAATAAATAACAACACCATTGTAATATAGCGTATTTAGCAGTCGGGGCCTATTTCTAAAGAAATATTTAGCTAGTCAGGAATATCTTCGAGCCTGTGAGGATTTCAATGGGTCTCAACTGTTGAATTCGATTTATTACAATAGTGTTCTTATTTATTTTTATGTAACATAATTCAAGACCGTAGACTTGTTTTCTTTTTACCTTTTGAGTTTTTATGCATATAGTCGGATTTATTAAATTTATGACGTGATAACGTCTTATAAATCGATGAACACTGGCAACACGCACAAAAAAGTGTCACATTATGTCACGCTAGGGTCAAGCGAGAGCGCAGTACAAGCGATGGAGAATAATATTATGACGTTATCCGATAAAATTATCGTCCTAAACCGACTTTACAAGCAACCAGTTTTTTATTATGTTTATTTATTCACTTTCATAATTGACGAAGACTGATAAAAACGTTTAAGATTTTGATCTAGTGTTCTGTGTTTCAAAGATGTATTCTAAGGGAGTTCTTAGCTATGTTTGAAGAAATTTGGCCCATACCTTTTGAATTATTTTTTATAATAAAAATCAAGCCATTATCTTTCTTTACAGGAACTAGTTATTGACAACCGTCAAGAGGGAAAGGTGGATGAAGTGGAAGTTGGGCGTAGAGTAGTGGATATTTCTTTTTTTTTTTAAAGCTCTTCAGGCCATAGGGGACCACGGTCCAATGGATTGTAAGTTAAGTTACCTCAGTATAATAGGTGAAGTAAAAGTTGGTCTGGACTCAAAACTCATCATAAAATGTAGTATGTGTAATATGAAATTTACTGTGTGTTTGGTTGAAAAGAAAGAAGATAGCATGGAAGTGAATCATCAAATTGTGTCTGGTATCATATCATCTGGTGGGAGCTACTCTCAGTTAAAAACATTAAGTGCCGCAGTAGCCCTACCAATCATGTCACCTTCATTGTACAATGAAATTAATAATACGGTTTGCGATTGGTGGGAAAAGACAGCAGCACATTCCATGGCAGAAGCTGTCAAGGAAGAAGCGGAGTACGCAGTGTCTATAGGTAGTGTTGATAAAAATGGTACACTATTAATATCTGTTGCTGTTGACGGTTGTTGGAGCAAGAGATCTTATGGTAAGAATTTTTCCGCCTTATCCGGCGCAGCTGCGATAATTGGCATTAAAACTAATATAAAGTATTGTTTTTTGGAGTTAAAAATAAATACTGCGTAGTCTGTGCACGAACCGCAAAGAACAACAGTCAGCCCCCGGAACACCATTGTTTCAAGAATTATTCAGGATCATCTACCGGGATGGAATCGACCATAATAGTTGAGGGGTTTAAACGTTCCTTTGTTGATCACGGTGTAATTTATAATAAATTTGTAGCAGACGGCGATTCCAGTACTTATAAAAAAATATTAGATTCGCGTCCGTACGATAATTTAATAGTAGAGAAAATTGAATGCAAAAATCATCTTTTACGAAACTACTGCAATAGCTTGGAGAAATTGTCGAAAGACACTAAGTATCCTTGCGAGTTGCGGAAATTCCTAAAAGAAAGGTATTTGCGTTTAAGAACGGGTGTAAAATGCGCGATTAAATATTGGGGGGATCAAAATCAGTCACTCGAAGAAAAAATAAAAAATCTTAGTGAAGATATTCTAAATGGTCCACAACACGTATTTGGTAATCACCAACATTGCAAGGAGTATTTTTGTAGACCTGACACTCGTCGAATAGAACCTGTTGGGTTACTTCCAGCAATTGTTGGATGCGGATTAATGGACGCGGTAGAAATTTTAAGTAAAAGACTGTCATATCATTCTAGAAGTTTAATTCATAATTGCACAAGTAATATAGTTGAAAGTTTTAACGGAGTAATTGCCAAATTAGTTGGGGGTAAGCGTTCTTATGCGGGCCGATGCGCAGCTGCTGTTGTGTCTTTTAATACGGGATCGATTCATAGTAAAACTCATGAAGTCATATTTAAATCTAGTCCTAATCCTTTGATCGCGAAAGTGGAAAATAGTAATCGTAGAAACCGTTTAATTGCTAAACCTAAATTAAGATTGAAAAAAAGCCACAGCGCTGTATCGAAAGACGCTCACTATGGACCAAACTGCGAAAAACCTGATCTGAGTCCAGAATTATATGAGAAAGCCAAGTCATCTTTTTTAGTTGATTTAAAGTTGTCTTGTGCTGAAAGAGAGGAGCTTGAAAGGTCGACCCATTTGCAAAGAAGTAGTGCTGAGTGGATGAGTACAAGGAGAAAATTACTAACCTCATCATCGTTCGGGGAAGTTTGTAAAAAACGAGAGAGCACAAGTTGTGCTGCTCTTGTTTGTAAAATCGTTTATGGTAGTAATATCTCCAGTTTGCCTGCTGTACGGTACGGTATCGAAAACGAAGAAACTGCAATTAGACAGTTAGGAATTCAAGAGAATATTAGTATACAAGGTTGCGGTTTGTTCGTCGACGATCAATATGAATTTCTTGGTACTACACCAGATGGCATTTATGCAAACGGTTTAATTGAAATTAAGTGCCCACATTCTTTAGCTGGCATGACTCTTGATGAAGCAATGGCCAAACATACCTTTTGGGTTAAGGACAAGGCTTCCAAGGGTTATGTCATAAATAAAAATCATTACTGGTATTTCCAAATTCAGGGACAGCTACATATAACTAAAAGAAACGTTTGCATGCTTGGCATCTGGTTTGGTGCTACTGTACCTATGAAAGTTTATATTATAGAAAAGGACGACAAATTTTGGAAGGAGAAAATGGAGATGAAATTAGTTAGATTTTATTACGATTGCCTCCTTCCAGAATTAGTTGATCCTCGGCAGTCACGAAGCATGCCTATTCGTGACCCGCCCAATGTCATAGAGGCTATGAAAGAGAGGAAAGAAAGAGCTTTACGTGTTTTGAAAGAGAAGAACGTCTAATGATTTTGAAAGAGACTGAGGTAACTTAACTACCCAGCCGGTCGATTCACGTAAACACGCCAGTTCAAAAGTCGTTTTAACTTAGAAACTTAGAAATCGCCTTTTGGTTTTCTGTTTTTAACGCACTTACTTATCTAGTCTTGGATTGTCATAAATCTTCCAATAGCTCAATTTCTATACAATTCCTATACGATTTTGAAGAGTTACCTGGTGTAACCCAAGGTCCGATCCTAATGAAATTAAAATGTGACCACACGGGATCACCAGCTTTCAAATAAAAAAAAAAACATCAAAATCGGTTCAAAAAATACAGCGATTTGAGAATCTTCTTCTTTTTTTAAGTCGGTTAAAAAGTGTGCGAAGTGACATTTTTAAGTCACTACGCTACGGTTTTTATTACGTGAATCGGGCAGCTGGTAACATTTTCATTCTGATAGGTTTTGCAATAGCAATTGATTTTATCATCAAATTAGTAGAAATCAGAATTTGATCAGTAATCATTAAAATGAAAAAAACATTAGAAACTCTTAAACTCATATTTTGTTATTGTTTACTTTCGTTTAATTAAGTATATGAATAATTTATAAATTTCATGTTTGTTTATAACTAATTTTTGTACAACCCTAGCACGCTTTTTAGGTGGCGACTCATATTTTGTTTACTTTTAATTATATGAACCATTTTTATACTTGTGTTTCATTTATTGACAATTTTTTGTACAACCCTAGAAGATTTTTTAGATTGCGAGGTGATCGTAAGCAAAAAGTATTTGAGTTTACGCAATAGGCACATTTCCGTAGATATAGCGTAGATATAAACACTAGCGAGGAAAGGCGTGATGTTATTTCGACCGTATTTCCTACTGAATTTGCAATTATTTTATTGAATGAAAATTTTACGAAATAAGAATAAACTTTGGTAGTAAAATTACAAATAAATACATAGGTACTCGTAGTTGGAATTTTAGGTAAGTAGAATACAAAAAGGTCAGTCCGGACCTGCTCTTGATTGTTTATTATAAATAGAAAATCATAAAAATTGTGCTCAAACTACTCTTATTTATTTATCTAGTAATTAGGATCATTTTATAACGAAAACTACTCTTGGAATATTTTACAAATAGGCAGTCGTTTATTTCCAATAATTCAACATTTTTGTTATGCTGTAAATATTCAACTTCAATAACAATAACTCAACGTGGAACGTTTGTCGCAAAACATTTTCAAAATCGCGCTCTCTGGGTCATTCACCCGCCCGTCGGATGATTCGGGCAACAATAGCGCTGCTGTCGCTCAAAATCGACTTTATCCGTGCGCGGTCTGGGCCCTTAAACAGTCAATACGAGCATATCTAACAACATGGTAGGTATTTTATAACTTTCAATCTATTGAAAATTTCAATCTATTTACAAAATACTTAGTATGATTTATTACTAATGTTTTAAATAATTTTCAGAATACCAACTTAAACAAATTTTCAAACGGAATAGAAGAGAGCTCTCCTGAATATCTTCCAGACCTGCAAGATCAGTTCGACTTGGACAACGCAATGAATAGACCTTGGATAATAACACCCAATGAAGAAGTAAAAAGAAACAAAAAGAAAACTAATCGAAGAAAACCAATTACAAACAAACGCAGTGCATTGAATTCCTATATTATTAACAGTGAAAGAAGAAAAGGACGACGTTTAATAAAAATTACGATCAAGGAACTCAGTGAGTCAAGAGACGACGAAGATGAAGGTAAGGACATAATCACTGCACAGTATATTGTACAAGATACGGTAGATGAGATATCGGATCAAGCTGAAAAATTAATTCACAATATTTCCAAAAAATTGTGTGGCTACTCATATCACATTTTTTAATTAGTTAATAATTCATTAATGTAACTAGTAGATAAAGTGATGACATATTTAGATTTTATTAAAATTTTATTTACTGTGAAAATATGTGTTAAAAAATTTCAATATTAAGTTGTGTGCTAAAAAATAAAAACCATAGGTAATAATTGTGTGGCTACTCATATCACATTTTTTAATTAGGTAATAATTCATTAATGTAACTAGTAGATAAAGTGATGAAATATTTAGATTTTATTAAAATTTTATTTACTGTGAAAATATGTGTTAAAAAAATTTCAATATTAAGTTGTGTGTTAAAAAATAAAAACCATAGGTAATAATTGTGTGGCTACTCATATCATATTTTTTAATCAGGTAATAATTTATTAATGTAACTAGTAGATAAAGTGATGAACATATTTAGATTTTATAAAAAAATTATTTACTATGAAAATATATATCAAAAAATTATAAATATTAAAAATGTGTGTTAAAAAATAAAAAACCATTTACTTTAAAAAATTGTTTTATTTATTAAAACTGCGTATAGGAAGACATATTACCTTTCTTGCTCTATTAAATAGTTCTTTATACATAAAACATTTTTAAGTGCACATTGTTTAATATGATTAATACAATTAAAACTGGTTTCATAACAAATATTTGAATATTTGTTATGCAACAGTGATAAATTTGGACACTTGTCTTCACCAAGATCTATACAAATACAATTCATACAAAGATCTTGAATCCACTTAACTTTTTCTAAGCCCTTCACAATAATTTCTTTATTTTCTAGATAAGGAACAATTATACGTCGAAATTCTCTATAGTCGATATAACCTTCATTCCAGTAAATCCCTCTGTTTCTCTCCAACCACGTAACTTGTTTTTTTTCATTCGTAGTTAAGTATTTAAATAAGTATGGAGGCTTTATTAAGAACGTTTGGGTATAAACACGAGTGGCCAGAGCTAATTCCTTGACTATAAAGTTATTACAAGTGTCTTTAAAGCCCTGGACATCCACTATAATCGTATTCGGGTTCATGATAATTTTCTCACAGTGCTGCTTAATGGTTTATACTCAATTATACAGTCGTTCAATATATAAGTTTGATCTGGTATATCAATGTCACTTTCAATTTCCACTCTGACATCCACAACAGGACCCGACTTAAGATTATCTGGTTGTCTAGAACAATCTACGACAAACAACGGAGCAATATTTTTAAATTGTTTCTCACTTAATAACGGTTCACCACGACGACCTCCGTAATATGAGTGTTGAAATCTGGTGTATTGTTCATATATTAACGCAATTCTGTTATTCGAGAAACTTGAATTTAAATTTTCATAAGGGAAGTAGGTTGAATTTAGGTATACTCTAACATCACGAACGTCACAGTGATCAAACTGAGACATATCCAATTTAGGATTATTTTTTCTATTTGTTTGCAGACCAATAATAACAAATCTTGGTTTCTCTATTTGCGATGATGTTTTTATGGACCAAGTATGTTTAGTAGTTTTTGGTAAAGCCGGATATTCATATAAATCCCAATTCCTGAATATCATCTGGAGTGGTCGGTCTTTTTCTAACAGTTTTAACATATTTATTTTTTCTCTATCGGATACTTTGACATGTGGTACTCGCCATATTATTTTATTTATAATAATATCTTCTACCGTCTCACCAGCGCTAAGTTTTAGGGCGTTCAGATTAGTATTACTTCGTAACAATATTAATTCATGTTTGCTGTTTATCACTACTTTCTTGAAATCTTCTGCAAAACCAAGAATGTTACAGAGGGGTATGGAAGCAGAAAAGCTACCCCCATTTGTACTATTTATACCATCGATATTCCAACCCCAAGCATTAGATACTTTAGCCTCGTTTTCGTTCATTGATATTAATGATTTCATTGTGGTAGTTATACCAGCGTTTTTTAATTTATCTATTTCCACTCCATTTATCTCATACCTTATATCTTGAAACAAGTAAAGTAAACTATTGTTTGTGAAATGAACGCTACTGACTCTCTCTTTAGAATTTTCAGCCTTGTTTACAACAATAGTTCCTTCCAAAAACAAAGTGCTTGCTGATGGTAATATATACAAGTCTTGTTGATTAATAGGTATCCTGATTTCATCGCTTCTATTGAAACTTGTTACGTAAGGCTTGTAAGAGTGAAATTCAATTCCTTCCACAGAGTTGTTGTATGCAGGAGCGGATAAAACATCTAGTATATTCATTTTAACAAACCAATCGCTTTAAGAAAAGCTTTATTATTGTTGTTCAATTTTATGACCTTTTTGGATCGAGCTCTTATTGGTTTGATAGTTTGAGTAGGACTGTTATGTTTAGTTGAATGAACCACATATTTATTATAATCTATCATGTTTTCTTCTGATATGTAGATACAACTGCACTTCTTCACCTCGCAAATTTATTAAGTTATTATTTATATCTAACAGCCTTATCTGTATGCAGCTTATATTGGTTTGGTTTATTGGAAAGTAGATTTCGTTTTTTGGAATTTCTATAATCCTGTATCCAGGTGGAACATTAAGTGCAAATTCGTGTAAGATGTGACTGGATTGACCGTTTATATAGGAACCGCTAACTATGTCACATTCAATCCTTATGACAGTCGTAGGCAAAATGTTAACTGGAAACTCTGATACATGATATTTATTTGCTTCTAAGATCTGTTTTTTAAATCCCAATAAACTTCCAAATGTACCTTCTTTAGTAAAATCTATAGTTGATGTACAAAATAACATAGTTTTTAAGGTGTTGTTATTACAATTGAGTTTTATGGATGCATCTTTTATCTCAGTTTTTAAATAGTCGCTAATATCTTGTAATTCATAAGTTCCTTCAGGTATCTCGATAACATTTTTAGAACCATAATATAATTTATTATTTGTATTATCAAAATTTGGAATAGAATTATATGTAGAGAAATGTAATAATGCACATTCATACTCCCCAACTAATGGCAGCGTGCTTGGATAATAGGTAGATAATACCGATGAGTTTCCAGTTATCGATAAGGTGAGTGACATCTTGCAAATGATGGAAATGAAAGAGTGATATAAAATTTATAGTATTTATTCCAAAAACATTGCAAATATCTTAAACACAAATGTCCACAAATTATTGTGTTAAATTGTTGATATCTACTAAAGTTATAATAAACATCACAGTTCTTAAAATATAGGATTAATTCTCTTGGCGGTTTTAAATCGCCAAAGCTATCAAAATATTCACAATAATTATTTATTTTAACATAAGCTACCCAATGCGTTCCATCATTTTTTGAATTATCTAGGTTAACTATACCACATTCAATTCGTTTAGGTGTTTTTGGTAACTGATCCTTCATGTAAACTCCCCGAAAGTAAGGAATACAATAGGCATACTTCTGAATATCGATATTAGTTAAAGCGCGATTAGGTAGCTGATCAATTAGTTTTTTGATGGTTTTATAAACAATCCCTGACCTTGCTTATGTGGTTTAATGTATAAACCTTTACCTATTGCTATAGCCTCCATAGTTTTATTATGACGTTCAGTTTCTTGTAATTTTTTCTGACCGTCTTTATAATCATTCACTGTTTTAGCAATACCAGCTGCACCACCAGCTAATGCTCCTAAAGCAGACAAACCAGCAAAAATTGGGATTAAATGTAGAATGCCTCCAGTTTTTGGTATAGGTATCATTCGAGGTACGCGAACTTTTGGAATGCATGGAACTAATTTTCTAGCAACCATATAAGCTATATTTATTAGTGACTTATTATCTTTAGGCGAGAGTTTTTTGATTTTTCTTTTTATTTTCCTAACAAAGTTATTAAAGGTCTTAACACCAGCACCAGACTTCAATTTAGCTTTCATAATTTTGTTTACTATCCACGAACTAATCTTTTCCCCTGTTCGAGCATCTTTTGCTTTAAGTCTTTGTTTAGTCATATCTATTATAGATATGACTAAACAAAGACTTATGTCGGCTTTTTGACGGTTAGGCAAGTCTATGTAGTTTGCGTATACGATATCGTGATGCATACAAGCTTCGTCTAACTTGTTTACACCTTTATCACCACGTAGTAATCGTTTTGAAAGCTTTGTTCCTGGTCCACAATAGTTATAACCGGGTATGTGAAGTTCGAATGGTAAATGATTAATGATTCTGTTTATTAGTCCACCACCTTGCATCGTCTAAAGAATAATGAATAAACTTTAAAATTATATATCACTTATATAATTAACTTATTCCACTATTGCAGTCTTATCAATCCAACTGTTCTCTTTGTTATTTAAACCCAACCATTTTACAAACAGTTTGTTTCCTTTCTTTTTTAATACCTTTTCTATCAAATAGACACCAGGGCAGGACGACTTTTGAAGCTCTTGTTCGTAAAAAGTTCCTAATATGACTTGTTTTTGATTATCTTCGATGCGATATGTTATTGGTACAGTGTTATTTATCTTTTTAATAGTAAATAATTCTGTTGACCAGTTAGGAGTGTATCCTTTCTCAAATATATGTTTGTACTTACTAATTCGAACTTTGTCACCAATTATAAACTTTGGACGACATTTTTGGGTTACCTTTATCATGGAATTTTTAATATTATTTTTAATGTCCGTTTCATTAAACTTATTGACATTAACAGGTGCAAATTTAATAATACGATGTTTTGTGTTGTTATATGTCTTCATAACATCGTTCAAGCCACCATCTATCCACTTATAGTGTCCGTTCAAGCTAAAGTATTTGTACAATTTATTTTTAAGCGTTTTAATAACTCGTTCAACAATTGAAGCCTTTTTGGTTGAAAATGTTGAGTAGTGATTAATATTATAGTTCTGTAAAAGCTTTTGCAATGTAGAATTATAGAACTCAGTACCCCTATCAGTTTGCAGATGAGTTGGTATCCTATGATTAGTAGAAAGTAATTTTTCAAATGCATGAGAGACATCATGTTTGGATTTAGTTTTTAGTGGTTCCACCCAAACGTACTTTGAGAAGCAGTCAATAACTATTAAAATATAGTTATATCCTTTATTAAAGGTTTTTAGGTTTTGCATATCAACTAAATCTGCTTGCCACAAATCATCAATACCTTTTAAAATTACAGATCGTCGAGGAAAATTTTTTCGTGCTGCTTTATGTATTTCATTGACGATTTGTTGTTTCGCCATTTTGATAAACTTTAAGGTCTATGTTTTTCGATCTTTTAATATAGATTGAATTGCGTCTTGAATTAGTCTATCAACTGCGTTTCTTGTGTAAAATTTGTTTTCCAAATGAGTCACTATCTCAGACATTATTGTTTTTAAAGCTTTCTCTATGTGGTTTTGAACACTATTTGGAATAGAACTTTGCAATTTTTGTAAGTCATTCATTAGTACACCTTTCAATTCATCTACATATGCTTTATTTACTGCATCATCTGCGTCTTGAGGAGGTTTGACACCTTTTAACCTCGATGTCTTCAAGTCATAATCTCCACGATCAGATTTTATTAATGCGTTATCATTAAAATCCAGTATTTCCGATAAACGCATTCGCTTATGAATATAATGACCAAATTTGTCTACATTCATATTAAAGGTGTATTATGTTGAACGGTATATAGTAAAATGATACACATATAATATTAGTAGATTTATTTATTTGATGATTTTGCTTTCACGTAGTTCTTCAATGATAGATATTATTTCATTGTCTATTCCTGTGTTACCAGCATCTCGAGAAGCAATTAATAATTTTAATCTATCAACCAATTCATTGGGATCATCCCAATATACAAAATCTGTATTTTTTTTCCACATTTTTGTTAAAGGTAATCCTTTTCCTACTTTCTGTCTACAACTTGGACTTTTACTTTCTTGTTCGAAAAGTGGTTTAATAACTTGCAAATATTTTTGTCCTTTATTACTTTTAATTGGTTTTTTTGAATCGAAATCACGACGATGTGCATTCGTTACAAGTAACATTGCCTTATAATTTTGCTTGTCATAGTCATTAACCAAGCTCAGATCAATGTCTAGGTGTACTTACAACCCAGGTGTACTTTCGTACTTGTGTCCGGCTACAGTAATAACTTGATCTCCAATCGTTATGCCAGAGGAACTAACATTAACTGTCCACGGTTATTTCTTATACCAAATGGTACATCCGATAGTACTTGTGAAGATAATGACCAAGATGATACATCTGGATTAGTATCGACTAATGACTGAAATGAAGAGTCTGATGAGGGTTCCGATTCGTTACTATCATTACTGCTCTCATCTGTTTCTTTCATATCTTGGTCTTGTGGTTCTTGGGGTTCTCCTTTTTCCTCCTTTTTTGTTAGAGCTAAGTGGTTATTAGTGTTGGCTATTAAATTGAGAGATTCTGTAACAGGCTTAAAAACTGTATCAAGAGCATGTCTATTATTATCTTCTAAATCCTTCATTTTACGTATTTTTTTCCTGACAGCTTGTGTCGCATCAACAATTTGTTTTTTCAATGATTTATCCATTATGTAAAATAGGTGGTAATCGGATAAGAACCAATTAAAGAATAACAATAACGTGACTGCAGTCTACTTAAATATTCAAATTTCATCTAATAATACAAAAGTGTCAAACGTTTTTCTATAGCAACCGTTGTTTTTCGAACAATCTTTATTAATTACCACATAATCAAAAGGCTCTTTCCATATTAGGGAACACATTTCTCGAAATTTCAACCATGTCATATCGGTGTTAACATGTTCTTCGTAAACATGTTTCAAGTTAACTTCATCTTGCTTAAAAAGCACAATTAAGTTAGCATTATCTCTTACAAGTTGTTTAGGTATTTTGGTATAAGTTTGATTTAAATAAAAACTGTCAATCAATTTATGTCTTCCCATTGCAAAATAATCACGCATATTACTTTGATTTTCACATGCTACATCGTCAAAAATAATCACAGAATTAGGTTTCGCATCTGTAACCTTCAAAACGTCATCATTTGCTTGGTATTTCTGGAGAGTGATACCTGGTACTCGTTGTAAAACTTTTTCTAAAAAGATGTACTTTGGTTGATGGAGAGTTTTAGAATATACATAAACATTCTGAAATGTCAATCCATTTTCATGCAATAGAAGACCAATTAATAAGTTAGTTTTTCCACAATTTGATGGTCCGCAAATGATGCAACGTACTGTATTCGGTAATAATTCTCCATGGCGTAACTTGTTTTTTGTCAAATCGTCACAGATTGTATTGACCTGTAACGATTGTGTTTGTTTAACGAATTTCATGTTTGCTATGTAATACTGATGGACTCGTAATGAAAAGATGAATTTATAACATAAATATTTATAACTACAAGTAGTAGTAAGGAGCTTCAGCGAACGTACGAACAGTGGGACAGCGTGCTCAAATGATATTAATGTGGAATATTCGTTTAGTTACGTTATTTCCCAATCCAAAGTGATATTGGGCATTCTGTCCCACCTTTATCTATTTTAAAAATGTGATCTTAACGTGTTCATGTTAACAAACATGCATCGGGTTAGTTTGCTGTACGAAAGCAATCATCTAGCAAGTGAAATTGGTTAACCATTGACGGAACGGTATGTAGTGTATTGAACGGCATTAAAATGTGGAACGTTGGCTTAGGTAAATGATTTTACAAAGAGTTATTGGGCATTCTACCCCACAGAGTTATTGGGCATTCTACCCCACAGAGTTATTGGGCATTCTACCCCACAGAGTTATTGGGCATTCTACCCCACCGTGACTGAGGTTATCGAAGATAACCGATGGAACTAAGGTGGGGTAGAATGCCCAATAACTCACTACTGTTTCCATGTTGCGAATTCGTAGGGCTCTTTCCACCGCAAGTCTTCCGGCCGTACGTGAACCAAATGGTTTAGCACGAAGCGATGGAAAGAGACCGGACGGTATGTCGTTGCTACCGTGGAAGATGGGAAGGCCTTTGGTGTGGGACACTACATGCGTTGACACCTTAGCACCTTCACACCTTCACAAACGGCGTAAATATGCTAACCTAGTAGGTGATTACATATTTGAGCCGTTTGGGGTTGAGACACTTGGTTCATGGGGTCCGAGTGCTCGCCGCCTTTATAGAGACATTGCTAAACGCTTAATCGATGCTTCTCAGGACCAGAAGGCTGGCTTTTTCTAGCCCAAAGAATAAGTATCGCCATCCAACGTGGCAACACAGCCAGTATTCTGGGAACCTTCCCAGTCGGCAATTTACGCAGACGTGGAGGATTTTTTAAACGATATTTTTTAATGTAAATATTTTTAGTATATAATTATGTATATTGTAATTCTTATTGTAAATACTTAGACAAATTCTAGAAATTATGAAGATGAATATTTAAATGCTTACATAGAATATCTGAAGTGTTTTAATTGAAAGAAAACTTTGTAAGCTTTAAGCCTCTATTTCGTTTTTCTTATTCCGTTAGGAAATTTTGAAACAATTTACTTTTGGGAAATGGGATTTAAGCAAATATTTGAAAGTTAAGAAATTGGAAACACCTTTAAGTTTGAAGCTTTCACCTGGTAATGTTTTACGAAATTATTTTGTTAGTTAATTGAACAGTAGGTACCTAAGTCTTTCTGCTTCATTCTGCGGGAAACAGGAATTATTTGGTATTATTAAATTAATTTGGGTCTACAGTGTTTTCACCAAGATCTATATAAAGAAGCAAGTCGTGAATAACGGCTTCGTGACGTCATCAATTGCTAAAAAGTACGGATAAAATAGTTACATATGTGTACTTTTAAGCAATTGATGACGTCACTAAGCGGTTATTGTGAGAAGGTTCCATCCCGCTGTTCGCGGGTTAAATCACTTGCTTCTTTACATAGATCTTGGTGAGAATACTATAGACCCAGCAGTCATCATCGTGCGCGGCTTATACACCTGCCGATCAATAAATGAAGGTCTGGAACTTTCCAGATAAAAGTGTCGGGTTGGAGCAATAGGCTCCTCACATATCACATATTTATTATGCATCAAGTTTTGTTGTGGAATAATAAACACATTCTTTCTTTTGAACCGTCTTCCAAAAAAAGAGGTTGGCAATTCGACTATTTCTTTTTGTATTTTTTTTACCTGATAAATCTCTAACGCGGTTTACTGGTAGTGCGATTTAGTGGAAATCGTCACGTTACGCTTATCAGCGGTTCCCAGCTTATCGGTGGTTCGCAAAAGCACAAATATCGGCGTCGCCGCGTCATTACATGGTAAAACGAAAAGTAACTCTAACCCTGGTTGGGTTGCGTTGCAGTTGCGTAAAGAACTTCGTTCCTGAAGGGGGGGGACCCCCTTCAGGATCGAAGTTCTTTACCGTCTACCGCGTCTACCGCGTCTATCTCTTTACTGTCTACCGCGCATTTTTTTTTAATAAAATTTTCCGCTTCTCTAGTGGTCCCATTTTAATCTGGTCCCATTCCCCGACAGTTATTTGGTCCCATTTTAATTTGGTCCCATTCCCCGACAGTTATTTGGTCCCATTTTAATTTGTTCCCATTCCTCGACCGTTATTTGGTCCCATTTTAATTTGGTCCCATTCCCCGACAGTTATTTGGTCCCATATTAATTTGGTCCCATTCCCCGACAGTTATTTGGTGGATTCCGGTAATTTGAAGTCGGGTTCTGTTTCAATATTTGACGTTTTTTTACTTCTAATAGGTACCTATTTTATTTAGTTTTAAAGGTCTGGGAACATAAATACGATAGGTAAGTACTGTTCGTGAGGGATAAGCGGAGCTTTGCATTTGTGTGAGTGCAGTGTACGTGAACGTATAAGTGACCCCTTTTACACACACATGTTTTGTACACACAGCTACAAAAAGAGTTTTTACTCTACTTTTCGTGGTCACGCACACAAATGCAAAGCTCCGCTTATCCCTCGCTAATTTAATTATTGGACAAGTGGCTTTACCACTTATTTTTTATGGCGATAGCACCAATAAATAAATTCTGATCTAAACCTCTGTATAGATTATCGTAAATAGGAACTTATTGTTAAAACCAAATAGTTCAGTTGTAAATCCTAATTTACCACGATGAAGACTTATTGATAAAGCTACAATGTTTTAAAAATATCAACACACAATGTCAACCTTTTTTTCCTCTATACTTAGAGCACCTTCACACTAGCGTTTGTCCAGTGTAGGCGTTCGATGAACGTATGCGCAGCGCAGACGCAACGCGTGCGTCGCGTTGTCGCGGCGTCTCTGATGGAATACATGAGTACGCTGCACTAGCGTCGCGCGTGCGCGACGCATACGCCGCGTTACTGCGGTGTCATGTACAGTCGCCATCAGATATATGGCAGCAGTCAGATATACGGTACCCAAATACTTCGGAGCAGCATTATATTTCAATATATTCGTTACGCTAGATATGGACTATAATATGGGATCATATAATTCGTCAACAATTTAAGAGCAGCGACTTTTCAATAAATTCGTAACATACAATTATCATAAATATCGTAACATTTATAGAAAATATACCGTAACTCTGTGGCACATAGTTCAAATTTGAATTCGTTACCATATGGACTAAGTTGTCAAATATGATTTTGAAGACTATTGTGGGTTTCCTAAATACAGGAGAAGTTTTCAGGCTGTATCAATTCTACCTGATTCTATTTTTATTGATAGTTATTCAGATTAATATGAGTAAGATAAATAAAAACGTGTAATTAAGCCGGTACACAAAGCCTTAAATGTGTATCCTGATATTGTATATCACTTTGTATTTTTTGCAACAATTCATCAAATATGGGTTTCGCCATTCGAAAGTAAGAATAAAAATAATTTGATACATTTTTTAAGTGTTTAGAATAAAGCACAAAATAGTCACTTTCGCTTGACCGCACACTCCATAATGGATTCTCCCATAACCTTTTATTTTTATTTTTTCGTTTTTCCACTAATTTTCTTTTTAAAAGCAAAGCCATTAATAGTGTTTCCTCGTCGAAATCCATTTTGTTAATGATAATACTAAAACCACAACGAAATTGTGAGACGTCTGCGCCGCGCTAGCGCCGCGTACGTTCATCGAACGCCTACGCTGGACATACGCTAGTGTGAAGGCGCCCTTAATCTTTTCGAAAATTAGTTTGTTGAGAGTAAGCAGAGGCCTAATTAGTTACCCATCTCCTCACTTTCCACCAGTAATTGTCACCACCAGTAAATTACTGCTTCGGTGGCGTAGTCTCGGGTTCGATTCCCGGTTGGGACAAGTCTGGATGTTTCCAATGTATAATATGTACCTATGTGTTTACAAAAAAAATGTATATAAGTATTTATATCAGTTTATGTAGTACTCATATCACAAGCTCTGCTTAGTTTGAGACTAAGTACATGGCGTTGTCCTAACATATTTATTTATAATTTAACACTATCCTGAAATTTTTATGTTTGCCAGAGTCTCGTCTATAGATCGGCAGGTGCACCCACTTGGTGATGATGATGGGTCGCTTTGATGAGACCTTGATTCACTACCTCCGATTCTGAGATAAGAAGTAAAAGAGTGTCAAATAATCGAATTTACTTCTCCATTTAATCTGCACTTTTGTATATTTTTCTTGTACTTTTGTATATTCTTTTCTTTCGCCAATAGCTATCCACTTTTCATTTAACTTCTATCTGTTATGTCCATCCAAAGGTTGCCTGTAAGAGATCACTCTAGGTGATAAGGCCGCCATTTGTACTACTGAATTTAGTTTGTATTTAATATTACTTTGCATATTAGTGGACAATAAAGTATATTTCTATTCTATTCTATTCTATTCTATTCTGCACAAAAGAAGCAACAATGAAAAATACTAACCATCTTTCGAGTAAGTAGGGTAGCAACTAAAAGAAACAAAAGGTGTTCATTTCTTTTACATAAAATACATTTAGAACCTCGCAAATAAATATATGAGGTAGATAAAGGTTTACTCGAAGTTTTAAGACTCGAAAGTCAACCCATTTGTTTGTCTCACTTGTTCTAAAACAGCTATTTATAAAGAGTGTCTGCTAGTGAAAGCGCGGGAACTCATTCACGTGGATTTTTTTTTCTTTATTTTTGTCGAGGCTTTTGTCCATAATGAATAATATCAGACTCATCATACCCTAAACTGTTTACAGCAAACAATCATTATTTACATATTTAATATACTGGAACGGGTTGTTCCGTATTGATCCTACGTAAGTTGTCCCGAATTCGAAAATTCTTAATTGATCCCACGGCACTTTATTTATATTTTATTCTTAATGGAACCCATTTTTGTGTAGTCTACTATTCTCAACTGATCCCAAACCATCTTTTTCTTATAAAAACAAAACACTTTTTATTTATTTTTATTTATTTATTATTTATGTACTCGTACAACACACGTAGAAAAAAGAACACAAAAACAGTAGTACAAACAAAACAGTGAGCATAGTATAAGGGTACTGCTTATTCCTAGAGGAATCTCTTACAGCAGGCCTGGACGGAGATGTAGGGGTGAGAGGGTGACGCGTGTGCAGTGCAAGTAAATAAACTTACATAAACTAAGGGGGCCTATATACATTTTATAAGGTTAATAATTTATACTTTTGGTGGGTACGGTTTACAATTAAGGTAAGTAATTTGAATGACTGAAAAGGCGGTTATTAAAATCTTGTTACAGTGGCTCGCAGATCTGAATTTCTTCATCAAGCATCAGGCGTTACAAGTAATTTAATAAAGGGTTAAGGAGAATAATATAAAAAAAGGGAATTAAAATTGTGTAATAATAAAAAAAAACAAAAGAATCAAAATATTACAAAAATTCAATAAAACTTAAGAAAGAGTATTTATATCAATTTCGAAGTACAAGGTAATATAAATTATAATTATCGATTTAAAGTAGTGTACAAAATTACGCATACGGTAGATTAAAACAGCTTTAACACTCCAGTTATAAATGTTATCAAAAAAGATAACTTGTACAAAAAATATAAAAATATCAATTAAATATTTATGCAAATCGACATAGCAATTAAAGTAAACTTTCTAGATAGATAATGAGATCTGGCAACGTCGCTCAGTTCGCTGCACACATCCACAGGACGGCCCGCGCGCCGGGTGATGCGGGCTCGGAACGCTGCTGGCTAGGCAAGCGTCTGATGTGGTTTCATGCACCTTAAGTCTTTTGTATGTCGTTTGTACAAATTATTAAACATTTAAAACATTTATGTCTCGAGTATATATAGCCAATACTACAGTATCTGTGATTTTGTACTGTACTTTGAATCGTTAAATTATAACTAGGTATGCAATGCATGCTACTAATTGCAAATGTTGAGCGGAGCTAATTTTCTTATTTTTTTTATGCTCTATTTTCATGATTTCAGAGATATGCACTCCCGGGTATGATGTCGACCAGCATGCTAAATTTGGTCAAAATCGGTCGAGCCGTTTCGGAGGAGTTGGCACACAAACGATTTACACTTGTCGTCTTAGATAGAGCTTCGCTTCGCTCCGCTCAATTAACTAACTGATAATTATAATTAACGATTCAAAGTACAGTATATAAGTAAATAAAAAATAATGTATATAGTATTTATATCTGTTTATCTGGTATTCATATAACAAGCTCTGCTTAGTTTGAGACTAGATGGCGTTGTGTGAAGAGTGCTAACAAAAAAAAATCCCGTCTCTTTTAACCTGGTATAAAAACATGGACACTCTTTGCTAAATATAATTTATGCTTTCGATTGTCGACACTTGGTGGAACTTATAGTAATACTATTAAAGAAATGTGTACTAAAAGTTAATAATATTAGTAAAATGTGTTACAAAAGTGAATTGTGTGAGTGATTGAGTATGAGTAAACAGCTCTATGACATTATGTCATAAGGCGAAACCGGTAAGGGTTTACCGAAAATAAAAATATTTGTGGAATAGTGTACAATTAACTTTTTTTTCAAAAATGCTTTGCTAAATAGCTAGTAATTTTTCAACTAGTACACGTAGGTAGTGCCCAAGATAAACACCTAAATAAACAAACAAACCAACTCTAGTTTGAAATATAAATACGAGTTACGAGGAAAGATAAGTTTGTGTCTGGCACGTTGTATTTTATTTTAACCTGTTCAAAAAGTAAAAGTCTTTTATACTTAGTTACTTACTTTTCCTTAGTTTTAATATTATATCATCCACGTAAGCACCTATGTCGACTTGATAACTAAAAGGAAAAATCCTTTCTGTCCAAAAATATTTATTTACACAAAGAGATTATTAAAAATAACATGATTAATCAATAGTATCGTGAAAGTAATAAAGCTTAACTAGGTATGCAATGCATGCTGCTGTTGCAAAAAACTGAGAAAATTTACATTGTTTTCAATGGCACCATTGTTTTTTTCAATGATTATTCCTCGATGGTATGTCCGATTTAATTATTTTTTTTGGTCTAAACCACCCTCATGCCACACGTTATCACTGTGGTAAGTTTGAAGGAGATCGGTTCAGGCGTTTAGGAGACTCCTCCTAAACGCCTGAACCGATCTCCACGTACTCGTATTTAAATACGAGTACGAATAAACGAAATACGAGTACATGAGTCCCCTAAGATTGAGCTTCGCTCACTTCGCACAATAATAAAAATACACGTCAAAAATTGACACAGCAACCGACTTCAAACTACCGAAATGTGACTAAATTGTTGTCAGAATAGGACAACTAGGAAAGTAACAGCTTAAAATAAAAATAAAATACAATCGGTTCACCCAGTACGAACATATGAGGTAACAAACAAAAAAAAATACAGTCGAATTGAGAACCTCCTTTTTTTGGAAGTCGGTTGAAAAACCTCTTAAACTAAAATGAATTATTACTTTTTTTTACTGGATGTCAGTCCTGAACATTTATTTACAATAAGAATTACAATATACATAATTATGTAAGTCCTAAATTTATTTAACAATTATAATATACATAATAAGAGATTAAAATACTATTTACACTTACTTTTATTACTTACTTACAAAATTTAAACAAAAGTTGCGATGTAGAAATGTTCCTATAATTCTGGCAACAATGCCACGTGGCAAAATTGAAGAGATTGACAATACTTTTCCTTTTATTCAATCTTACTTGAACACCAATTCCCGTGCTACAGAGATTCTATTTAGTGGTAGGTAGCATCTCTCCTGGCCGATGGAATTTTGGTTTCAATTACTTACAGGTGGTTATGGAATTTCTATAGAGCCTGGGAACATCAATAGGCTTGCCCCTTCGTGATAACAACGAAATTACTGGCAAAGTGTGGGTGTGTAGACCACAACTGCCTAACCCTTCAGACGTGATGTCCAGTAATATTTAAATATCGTACTGATTTACCACTTACTTAAAAGTATATCATTAAAGAATGTTCCAGCAATATATCCTTGAATCTAGAAATGAATGCAGCGGGTAAACTAATTTAACTTCTGTTTGCAAAGTGGGCAAAGTGGCTTCGGCTTTGAACAACGTAGTGTACTTTAAAGTGAATTCAATTAAAATGTTTGACGATAGAACCGGATAGTTATCTTGCATCAATTTATTTCAAGTTTCAACCGAACGAATAAAGGTTTCATTTGATAATGAAATAGGTATAATTATTGAGCGGAGCGAAGCGGAGCTCAATCTTAGGCGACCAATGTAAATCGTTTGTGTGCCAACTCCTCCGAAACGGCTCGACCGATTTTGACCAAATTTGGCATGCTGGTCGACATCATACCCGGGAGTGCATATCTCTGAAATCATGAAAATAGAGCTGAGAGGAATAATCACCGAAAATGTCCTGGACATCACCATAAAACCAGATGATTAAATGGTTGCCATGGAAACACGTGCGTCAACAATGAAAATAGATTTTGTTTTCATGCGATTAATTAATTTAAGTGTTCGATTCTGATTCTGATATATAATAAAAATATTGTCTCCGCTCAACATTTGCAATTAGCAGCATGCATTGCATACCTACTTCTACAAATAATAAAAAAATCCCAGCCAAATGCAAGTTGGACTCGCGTCTAGAGGGTTCTGTACCAGCTATACAATAGTTTGAGCCAAAAACGGCAGTAAGCTCGCGGTTGTTTAATGGGAGCCTACTTAAATACCTATTTATTTTATTCTGTAATTAGTATTTTTTCTTGTAGCCGCAACTAAAAAACATCATTTGTGAAAATTTCAGACGTCTGGCTATGACGGTTCTTGTGATACAGCCTGGTGATAGACAGGCTATTTGTGTTTTAAGTGCGCAACCTTCAAAACCATATGCATCTGTTTTTCACTTTAAATTCAATACTACAATAATACAAATAATGCTGTTTGGATTTGACCAAAAAACTGCTTAAATTAAACTGGGCAATAAAGGCGTTAAGTATTCTACGACCCATAAACTACCTACTTGACAAATTATAACGCCCGAGGTCAAGTAGTTTTGGAGATTTAGTGTTTAATAAGAGCTTGACCTTTTATTTTCATATTTATGTATATTTAAATCGTTTGAGGACTCAGACGTTTTTCCTTGCCATATGTGGTGAACATTGTTGAGAAAAACATATCAAAAATTGACACAAAAACAGAAATGGGACCAAATAATTGTCGGACTGGGACCAAATTGAAATGCGCTGAAGCATGCAATTGAGCGAAGCGACTATTGTCATATTTTTGGTCAATAGCTTTTTTTGGTCAATAACCATTTTTGAGGGTCCTAAATCAAAATTCGTTCTCAAACAAAACCTGTTCCTGAGAAAGCTTGATTTTTGCGTGAAAAAAATCATGAAAATCGGTTGGGTAGTGTTGTTGAGAAACAATTTCACATCGAGTTGCATTTGAGTCATCTGATAAGGAGCTCCGCTCGCATCGCTCAAAAAAATTCAAAATCAGTTTATCCAGTATAAAGATGTTACAAAGAATCAAAGAATCAATTTCATTTATTCAGTTTAGGCACATAAAGACACCTATGACTGTCAAAATTTTACAATTTTGTCAAGTAATATTGTAAAAATACTAAATTAAGTAAGTACATAAATAACCATTAGAAAATGATTCTTTCGCTGGTTCGGTAAGTTGGTTTTCCTGAGAAGAGACCAGCAAGAAACTCAGGTAGATTATCCATTTTCTTTTTTAATATTGTTTTGTTTACATTGTTACAATTAGTTTATATTGAAATAACCAACAACAGAAGATTAGGGTGACCATGCATTTTTATCATTAAGATATTCGTCTACATTATAGTAGCCTTTCATCATCAAACATTCTTTAACTACTATTTTAAACTTATTAAGAGGCATGTCAACCAAATCCTGAGGAATTTTATTATAAATTTTTATACATTTGCCTACAAACGAATTACCAACTTTATGAAGTCTATTTTTTGTCATTGCCAGTTTTTCTTTATTTCTTGTATTAAAATTATGGTTATCGGAATTTTTTTTGAAGAGATCTATGTTCTTCCGTACATATAAGATGTTGTCGTAAACATATTGAGAAGCAACTGTTAAAATATTAATTTCTATAAATAGTTCTTTCAGCGAGTCACGGGGTCCGAGTCTATAGATTGCTCGTATAGCTCGTTTCTGTAATATGAATATTGTCTCAATATCGGCAGCTGAGCCCCACAGCAGCAGACCATCTGACATAACGCTATGAAAGTAGCTAAAATAAACTAATCGTGCCGTTTTTTCGTCAGTCAGTGACCTTATCTTTCTAACCGCATAGGCTGTGATATGAGGACCCCATTGTAGTTTACTATCTAGAGTTATTCCAAGAAAAACTGTGGTATTGACTATTTGAACTAATTCATTATTCATAGTAATTTTTTTTTTTTTTTTTTTATTTATTTATTTATTTCAGGCAACAAATAGAAAAGTTACAGTTGGTATAAACTTATTCTACGGCCCATAGATAAATACCTTAAAACTAAGAATACATATAGATATTACAAAATGTATATTAGTAATAGAATCTTAAGACTATTGTTAGTACACACTTCACTATCGCACTTCGGTCTTTTTGCGTACCAGTGGTAGCGATCCGCGGAAGCGACGGAACACCACGCCCTGTGGCCAGAAGGTTTCCTCCATGACGAGGCTCAGTCTAGTGTTGGGCACTCGCACCACGAACGACAGGAAACTGACGTTACGGCTCGCCTCCAACAGCTGCACTCTCGGCGTGAAGTTGGCCTTCTTGCGCACGTACTGTCCGATGTCATCCGCCTTAGTGGTGTAGTGTAGGCGGGAGACATACACGGGTGTACTCGGTATTGCGGCCTGCAGCGCTGGGCTGGACTGCGCTGCATCGGTGCCGCAACGGTTCACTTTGGTTCGTGATCGGCGCTTCCTTTGCACTGTCACGAAACCATCAGTAGCCACATCCGGTACCTTCTGTGGTAATGGCTTCGGTGGAGCGGTCGTTGCACTGATGGTGACGAAACTTTGTCGTTTCATGGGGGCTGTAGGTACGGGTAGCGGAGCGGGGCGCGGGGTTCGCGCGGCCTTACAGGTAGGGGCCGCGGGGGCGGGTGCAGTGCGGGGCATTGTGCGCTCAGCACTCGATGACGGCGACAAAACTGCTGACGCGTAACTCGCATTGAGGTCAGCTTCACGACGCATGTTTATGTTGGCGTTAGGTGGTGACCTAGATACCGCTGTAGACTCGCGCAAAGTAATAAGTTCTTTACGCAAACTCACAACGATATCCTCGGTCGTTGCCAACCTCGTCTGGACGTCCGCCAAGCTCGCCTTTAAGGACACTATGTCCTTTAAAAGGCAGGTAACGTCGACGTGGTCGAATGTGACCGGAGGAAGCTTCGATAAGTCCTGGGCCACAAACGTAGGCACGTCGTCGGGATCGGTTGCCTTAAGCAGCGTGATGATGTCTTGTATGCTTTTCGTTGTCCCGTCACGCCTGCGGGACACCATCTGGTCGCTCTTATTGAGCACGCTGTACAGTAGCCGCTTAGAGGCAGCTATCTCTTCCTGGCTGAAACTCGACGAACAGATCTGGATAGCCGACAGCTCGTCCATCACATCCAGCTTCTGTTGCAGGAACGCCAGTAACTCATTTGGGACGAGTTGCGAACTCATCGCGATACGTGCAACGGCTGACGCCGCGCTACACTATTACGAGTAGGTATTAGTCAGCACACGCGTCCGCATCAAAACGCGGCCCAAACAAGACTGATGATGTAATATGAGTATCCACCTGTCTAACATTGGGCTTAGTAAATTTTACACATTTTGTTTTCTTCGCATTGAGCAGCAAGTTGTTACTTGTGAACCAATGCAATATTTCCGAAAGGGTATTATTTACAAAGTCATGTGCTACTTTCATCGTGTGCTCATTTACATGAGCAAATAATACTATCTCACAAAGATTTTTAGTGAAATAAGGAAGATCGTTTACGTATATTAAGAATAAAAGGGGTCCTAATATCGAGTCCTGGGGTACTCCCATGACTAATGAGGCGCTAGAAGAGTCGGTGCCATTAATGTTTACTTTGTGTACTCTACCAGTGAGGTACTACTCGAGTAAGCCAAGTGAGCTGTTCGAAACACCATAATAACCTAATTTCAGTAGCAAAGTCTCATGATCAACACAATCAAAAGCTTTTGATAGATCACAAAATATACCAATGGCATCCTGCTTTTCCTCCTGCATCCGTTGTGTTTCTGCCTTTAGTGAAACCAAACTGTTTGTTATGAAGTAACTTATTGTCTGTAAAATGTGAAAGCAATTGATTAAATATTATTTTTTCAAAAATTTTACTGAGGGTTAGGAGTATGGAAATAGGTCGAAAATTTGAAGGATCACTTTTGTCTCCTGCTTTAAATAAAGGAATGATTTTACTGTACTTCATAAGATTAGGAAACTGATTTTCATCTATACATTTATTGAATATGAATGCAAGGTGAGCTATAAGGAGTTGTAGATTGACTTTCTTTTTGTATATACACTGCCCCTATCACATTTAACGTTAAATTCTATCCATCCTAAGGTTGCCTGGAAGAAATCGCTCTATGCAATAAGGCCGCCCATTGTACATAATTTTTGGAACCGTATTTTTTGTTATTTATACTAAGTTTGTGAGATGTACAATAAAGAATATTTATTATTATTATTATTTTCGTTTATTCATTAACATTCTTATTTTATACATTTTTAAATAGATTTATAAAAAACACAAATACATTTTAAAATATAAAAAATAGTGACCCACCAGTAGCGGAGTAGGACCCAAACTACCGGCGGTGGAGGCTACAGACTGAGAAGCCTCCTAACAATACGGCACGTGTCGAGGATAACAGCCTTCTGAATCTGACTCTTAATCCAACAATCTAACGAGAGTCTCTTGAGATGTTGATCGAGACTCTTCGCTATTAATCCGTTAGCCGAAATGACCATCGGCACAATGATCGTCGAGTCTACGTCCCACATGGCGGTTATCTCGAAGGACAGATCAAGGTACTTGCTAAGTTTGTCCTTCTCTGCCTTCACGAGATTCTCGTCATGCGGGACGGCGACATCGACGAGCACTGCCCGACGCTGGGTCCGATCAACCAACACGATATCAGGCCTATTGGCAACAATAGTCCTGTCCGTGATGATTGATCGGTCCCAGTAGAGCAACGCACGACCATTCTCGAGAACTGGCATTGGTGTGTACTTATAATATGGTACCTCGAACTCAATAAGGCCGTATTGAAGAGCAAGTTGCTGATGGATGATCCTGGCTACTTGATTGTGCCTATGCAAGTACTCGCTGTTAGCAAGATACGAACAACCGGAAATAATGTGGCGAAGTGATTCACCAGGACGGTGGCATGCTCGACAAATGTCGACCGTACCGTCCTTCATGATGTATTTCCGATAGTTGTTCGTCTTAATAACTTCATCTGCAATTGCACAGGCAAAACCTTCAGTTTCCCCAAAGAGGTCACCGAAACGTAGCCAGTTCACCGATGCGGGCAGGTCTACATCGGGTCCTGTTAAGACTCGGTAGAACCGCCCGTGTAGCTCCTTGCTCTTCCATACGTCCTTACGATCTTCAGTACTAAACACCTTTGGTTTACGCCAGTTCTCGTTAGCCAAGGAAAGAGGTGTCAGGCCCTTGTCAACCATCACAACATCGCAATGAATGCCACACCCATTCTGTAGGAAGTAATTCCTCAGACTGCACACTTCACGGTTATGGAGGTTCTTGGCATTTAAAAATCCTCGACCCCCCCAACTTCCGTGGAATGTACAGTCTCATGACAGAAGATCGTAGGTGTAACATTCGATGCAATGTCAGTTGTTGACGGACTCGCCTATCCAGGGCGTCTAATTCCGTTTGAGTCCACCTAAGTATGCCAAAGGAGTACAACAATAAACGCATTACCCAACCGTTGAAAGCCCGCATTTTGTTACCGCTATACCCAATGACTCTGACATACCTAGGTATCTGTATGTTTCGGTCTCGGAGAGAGATCTGAGAGTTATTATCTCAGAAAGTTGTAAATTCGGTGAATTTACAACCTTCCCCCGCTGTACATACATAACCGCACACTTATCAATACCGAACTCCATCTTAATGGCATTACTAAAAACTTCCGTAGTTTTTAGTAATGTCACTAAATCTTGGTGCTTCAGTGTGAACAGTTTAAGGTCATCCATATACATCAGGTGAGAAATAACCTCACCCCCTCTACGAAACCGATAGCCTAGCCCTGAATCCTTCAGCAATGTGCTAAGTGGATTCAGTGCTAAACAGAACCACAATGGACTCAAACTGTCGCCCTGGAATATACCACGCTCAAGTCATGCGGACCAGAAGCGCACTCACCACTACCTGGTTGACGAAGGACTGTGGTCCACTGCCCCATACATGAGACTAAGAAGGATTTAAGAGTCGGATTAATTTTATACAACTCTAAAATCCTCCCCAGCCATGAATGAGGCACCGAATCATAGGCCTTCTTGTAGTCAATCCAGGCAGTAGAGAGGGCGCCCCTACTCCGCTTAACTTGTTGGCTAATGGCCATGTCAATAAGGAGTAGCTCCTTAGTACCACGTGACCCAGCCCTACATCCATTCTGAGCACTATCTAAGATGTTATTTGACATTATATGTGAATTTATTTTAGTTCTCAGAATAGATGTAAGGAGCTTGTAGATGGTAGGTAAGCAAGTGATAGGTCTATAGTTTTTAGGTTCCGTGGTACTACCTGATTTATGGAGCAGGAAGGTGATGCCAGTGGTCATAAAAGCGGGTAAGGAACCAGACTCGAGGGCTTCTTGATACTGTGTTGCCAAGCGTTCATGCGAGCTTCGAACCCACTTGATCCAAAAGTTGTGCAATCCGTCCGGCCCAGGACTTTTCCAGTTCTGTGTCGTACGTATTGCGCAACTAACGTCTTCGGAGTCTATTGTAATAGACTCCATGGGCTCGATGTTATCGCATTCATGCTCGACAACACGGATCCAATCACCCTCCGAATGTTCGACGGGCATCGACCATATGTCACGCCAAAATTGATTCATGGCGCGAGCATCTGGCAGTTGTCCGTCGCTCAAACGTTGTCCAGTTCCCTCCCACTCTCGGTACACCTTCCTTTGGTCACTTTGGAAGATACGATTCTGCCAGTATCTGTCTACACGCTCTCTATAGTGACGAATACGACTCGCCCATGCATATACTTTCTGCTTTAGAAAGTCAATACGTTCCGTGACATTAGCTAAGTATTGCTGGGACCTAATACCGGTCCCAGCGAATGCCTGAGTCACGAAACGCATGACCCGTGGACGATTATTTCCCCGGCTAAAACAGATAAGCTTCACAATGAGAGTCCTAAATGTGCCGATACGTCGCTCGATTCTTGCCTGCCATACGGGCACACCACCCGATCGTGGTGCACGGTTAAATTCAGGGAATTTAACGCGTGCAACACGACAAGCGGTAATAGCTCCACAGTAAAGAATCGAGTGAGTATCTAGCAAATCATTGCTAGTCCGTAAGTACGGATCTAGCAACGCATTCAGGGCTCCCAGGATCAACGCCAGATTTCGTCTATGCATGGGCAAGCGTGGTAGCCGTGGCCTAGAATTAGGTGCAAACCTATACTGAGAGATCACATCCTCCAAAGTACTCCTTAATTGCTCGCTTACCTGGATAGATATATTACTCGTATCATCTCCCTCGTCGAGCACGGTCTCAACTAAAGTGGCACTAGTTGCAACCGTGTGTGTAGCAGATGATGGTGCACTCGTTAACGCTGGAGCTGGTCGAGTAGATAACACTTCCAGGCGAAGTCGATCAAGCACAGGTTGATCCAACAACTTGCATCGTTGGATAGCCCGCACTTGATCCGATAGTCGTTGTACGGCAACGGTTATTGTTGGTTCAAGAGCCTGAAACAAAGGGAGCATCCTTGAACGGTACGCAGTCAGGTTGGTTTCCCCATCTGTAGCCTCATAATATGCCCGCATGACATTTTCATTGATGGATGAAGTCCATCGCATGCGGTGCACAATACCACCGGTAGTGGGGACCCTACTCGAAGCTGGTAGGCTTCGGGGCCCCAAATTGCTCGGCGGCCGGCCTCTCCCTCGCCGGCGTACAGGTGTTGGCGACGTCGTCGGGGAAAAATACTCGTCACTTGACGATGAGCTCGACGCCTCAGCAAGCACTTGTGTCGCAGGTATGCGGTCCGGCGCTTGCGAGGCGGAGCTAAGTGATGAGTCCGGGGGTGTTGGGTGTGCATTCTTACTCCTGGCTCTTGTTATCATCTTTATCCATATTCGTCATTCATCCTGTTAATTTTTTCGAAACAATTTTTGATATTTTGATGGTTGACGTTTGTCAAAGCTTCGTTTCATATTTGTAGATTTTGTTGTTGTTGTGATTCTTGTTATAAATTATGGAATATAATATATAATGAACTTTTTGGTAATATTATTTTGAAATCTGTATGAATTTTATAAATTGTGGCAAGATATTTTAGATAAAAATATTAAAATATTTTAAAGATGAAAATGACGTATGTACAGATGTCCAGAGTTGCCAGTATTATTATTATAGCGGGCACTATTGATTTTATTATATTAGTTGAAATGCCCCAAAGATCCTCGGTATTTTTTATATTTAGTTGTTTAAAAGTTTTAAGTATAGTGACAGAGTCAATATACTGAAAATCAAAAATAAAAACAACAAACATTAAAAAAATATAGTCTAATTGAGAACCTCCTCCTTTTTTGGAAATCGGTTAAAAATAAATGCGTTGTAGTGCTTCAAGAGAACTTTGTAGCTTAGTTAAACTAACGTTACAATATAAAATAACTAATTAACATTAACGTGTCCGAGTAATCTCGAGAACCGCGCAGATTGGTGACTTCGTTATATCAGTTTAAGTATTGTTGCTTTAGTTTACTGCTGCGACCTGGTTCATGCAGGCTTTTAACGTATTTATTTATCTAGAACAAAGGGTAGTAAAAGTTGTGGGGCTCGTGGTCTAGTGGTAGCCGACAATGTTAACAAATTGCAAAGATTAAGCAACATCAACTCAGGCCGGTCTTAGGATAGGTGACCATTTCTTAAGACATTGAGACCCCTCCGTGCCTCGGAGAGCACGTTAAGCCGTCGGTCCCGATTGTCATACGAAAATCTATGGCATTCGTTAGGGGTATTTGAAGCCCTAAATCAAAAATCCGACTGGTCTAACTACAGAACTTGGATATCGCCCATGGGTTGTGGAGGTCAGATGGCAGTCGCTTCACGAAAAATATCGAAGTTCAGCCGAATCGCAGTTAGACTAGAAAGCCGACCCCAACTGAGTTGGAAAAAGTTTCGGTGAATGAATGAAAGGGTAGTAAAGGTTCTACATACCTAAGTTTTGTAGTGTTATACAGACGTAAGTGTATTAGTAAAAATATTACCTCCAATAGAATTGACAACATCGTTCATCATCGAAAAAAACGGAATAAAACAAATAATTAAGGGAGCTTCACGGACAATAGACATGATCTTTTGGCCCTAAGATACCTCTTTGAATGACCCTTAAAGGTTTTAACTATTGTGCGCGATTGTTCGATCGCATTTGGCCGGTTGTAGACCTTGGCCGCCTCTTGAATTGTTTTGTAACTCACACTAGGTAGATAAATTAATCTCAGTTTATTTGTTTAGATACCAACAGCTAACAAATAATATGAAGTAAAAACTTTGTAAACACCTGGGCTTATCTTTTCAATAAAAGCAGTGAGTGAAGACGTTATCTAACTATTTAAACACCACATGGCATTATTATTACTGTAAATTTCAGACCATCGTACATACATTAACTTGTTCCGATCCAATTTTGATGAACAGGGGATCATGGGATCCGAGTGCTTGCCGCCTTTATAGAGACATTTCTTAGCGCTTAATCGATGCTTGTCAGGACCAGAATGCTGGCTATTTTCTGGCCCAAAGAATAAGTATCGCCATCTAACGTGGCAACACAGCCAGCATTCTGGGAATCACAAAGCCTAAATAATGTTGCTGAAGAGAAATTTGATCCGCAAAATTCTCTTTCAGGGCTGTGCTGTGATCTAAAGCTTGTTGGCAGAAAACTGCAACTTAAAGTAGCTCCAAAGAAATAAGTTTGGAACGGTTAACTCAGGTGATCTTGCTTGAAAACGCCGCAACACGAGATTACGCGACTAGGAAACGATTCCTTCACAATATATAAAATCAGTATATAAAATCAATATATAAAATCAGTCGAAATTTTAATGCAAGCTGCGCGAACACTACCTACTGACCAATCATTGGAAAAAAAAACAATTACTTTTGCGGTGGTACCTATAGGAATCCATTACTTGTCCATTTGTATCCTGCAGAATAATGCTATAATTACTTAGTGCAAATGGGGTTTGCAATTATTATAGTGTTTTCTGATTGAGTGATTAATTTTTCACCACCTTATACCTAGTATAGATATTTAAAAGTAGTACGAAAGGAAGTCTGATACTCTTGGTCTAACAAAAACATGAAAAATTATTTTATTTATTTATTTATTTAGAACAGCTTACAAAATATACCTACATCAACACATTACATAATCATCTTAAGTTTAAGTGTCATACATTTGGTGCTACCTCAATTACAAGCTGCCACGGCATGCATTGAGAAGCAAATTATAGATATAGATAAATCAAAACAGAAAATTTAAGTAGGTACAATAATTTGTGAGACATTGAAAACATTGAAAACCTGTAAGTGTTACCTACCTACTACAATTATTTACTTTATCGCCAATATCCAAATAGGTAAGAATAACTTAAGTAATAATCTATACTTATAATAAATCTGTAGAAGTGAAAATTCTGTACATTGAAAATATCAAAAAAATAAATAGCTGGGGGTGTTACTAGACCGACACCGAACTTAAAAATGTGATTAAAAAAAATGTTGTCTGTCTGTCTATCTGTCTGTGTGTCTGTCTGTTCAGGCATCACGCAAAAACTACCGGTTCGATTACGATTAAATTTGGTATAATTATTATTTAATATCCTGGGCACCACACTGGGTACTTTTTATCCCGGAAAAGTATATACAATAAAAAACAAACTTAATTTTGCGGTTCGATCGCTAGATCCGATGACTATACCAACCGCAAATAATAAGTTTGTCGTAGTTTTTTTTATTTTTTATATTGGGTTCGCCAAATTGACGCCGCCCGCCTGGTGGTAAGTCGTAACGACGTGTAGCGATTGTGGGCCACTCTCACAGCACACAATACTATAGAGAATGGCCCTCTACTTGACCACCTACTGATGTGCCGCTTCACGCTCCGCTTAAAGAACCCAGAGTTATATGTGGGAGGAAACACGTGCACAGGCAGGGCGTTCCAGGCCACTATCGTTCGGCAAAAAAACGAACGTTTAAAACGTTCGGTTCTCGCGAACATGCTATCCACTGTGTGGGAGTGGCATCTCTGCCCGGCACGCGTTGTTCGGGATCGGATGGAAGAGGGTGGGATCAGATTGAAGAGCTCTTAAGAACAGGTTACGTCACCCGCAGTGTAGTTCACTAAGGGGCGCTGCACACAGCTAAGATACTATAATATTTTAACTTAAGATACAATATCGCTCGCCATACAATTCAATGGACGCACGACGTAGATAATAAATAATATTTCATATTTTCGTATCTTAAGATGAATTTTTATGGTATAATAGAGAATATAATAGAAGATATAATAGAGAAACTGGTGTAGGGGTGCTTTATGAACGCAATAAAACCCAAAACAATGGTTTTTAGAACTTTTGTCTGTTTGTCTGAATGTTTGAACACGCTAATCTCAGAAACGATTTGATTTTTTGATTTGAATTTGCGGTTTGGTTTTCAATCGCTTCATAAATAAAAAAGTTATGTAGATCTAAAGTAACACGCAGGCGGAGCTGCGGGCAACAGCTAGTTGTTTAATAAGAACTAAGTAATGCTTCGAAAAATGTTAAGCAATCAAGTTTAATGATGTAGGTACCTGCGGCCGTAAATAACTAATGATAAGTACTAAGTATGTGGGTGTTAAGCTAATACTAGGTCAATTAAGACTCACAGGTAGTGACGTCACAATTATTTTAAATATAAATATTATATTGTATAATATTCGAAACAATACGACAGTTCCTTTACAGGGGAATCCTCTGTCCAAGTTACTAATACTCCAGCCAAAGACATCGAATTTGGCAACCATCCAACTATTCATAATTAAATTATCATGAATATCTACTGATTTTAAAGCCTCTTTCCTCGTTTTACCTACTTAAATGGCAGAATCTAGTAAACAGAGATCATTCCAATTAATTTAAAATTTAAAATAATTGTTTAATAAGGTTTCAAAGCTTCATAAGAAGAATTATTTAAACAAAATATGACTAAAACATGTTCAGAACCCAATATGAACACGTTCAGTGCGAAACAGGGTCTGAAACACTTGTACGTGTTTCACCTCTAGAGCGGTAACTATATATCTGAGATGTACTATTGATTCCGAGTTTATTGCTATACCTACTTTAATACGGGGTATTTTACACCTCGTGCCCCACTGAATAAATAATATTTTAATACAGTGCTGAACGAGGTTGGAAACACCTTGTACCACTGCGCACCTAGTACCGCACTTAGCGCTAGCTTCACGCGGCCAGTGTTGTGCAACGCATTCGAGTCTGCCTACGCGACGAGGTAATAAGACTGCTACAAATAAAACGCATCATCTCAAAAAAGGATTTAAGAAGAGGATGTTACGAAAATCTCTGCACCTTCTTACCGAGTCGTAGGCCTGACAAAAAAGTGAAAAAAATTCTCACAGAATGCATTGATTGCCAAAAATATGATTGTTTACCCTGTTTCAATGTTTCAAATTCAAAAAAAACACATAAGTTTGAATTAAATTAAGAATAAAATAGACTTAATCACATTTGATAAATAAATACCCACAATTAAATAAAATCGATGTTTTCCCATCACTAAAATATATGAAAAACTGCCCTTTTTCAGTGTGGTACGAGGTGCATTAGAACCCACATTTTATTTTACCTACGGAATCTAAACTATAAAACCTAACCACGGGCGGCGGCAGATTTAGGTTAATCAACTCATTGTTAATAATAATCGAGACGAAATACCGTTGACTTATGTAGCGCCAAAAATTTGTTTCCTACGGGCGGTGGGGTTTATTCTTGTTTCATTGGCACTATTTATTATTCGGTGGCCATCAAGACAATCTGCAGTGGAAATTTGCGAAGTATTTGCATATCTGATATAGGACAAGGTTCAAAACGCCTCGTAACGTAGTAATGGAAAGTACAGATAAATTAATGCCGCAAGGAATGTGTTAAGAGGATAAACTTACGTAGGCGTAATTATACATACTTCCTAAAAATATATTCAAAGAGAAAGTTTGGATACCCCTTGGAGTAGAAAAGTTTCTACCGTCAATTCGTGCTGTATTGACTTTCACGGCATAAAACTTTTGAACGCTCCTTCGTTTAAACTTTGAATGCTTCGGTGGCGTGGTCGGTAGTGCATCCGCTTTCGACGCCGGAGTCTCGGGTTCGATTCCCGGTCGTGACAACCTTTGTGTGATGACACATTCGTTTGTACCGAAGTCTGGGTGTTTCCTATGTATAATAATATGTATGTATTTACAAAAAAAATGTATATAAGTATTTATATCAGTTTATCTAGTACTCATATCACAAGCTCTGCTTAGTTTGAGACTAGATGGCGTTGTGTGAATTGTCCTAACATATTTATTTATTTATTATTTATAAACTCGTTCTGTAGGTATGTAAAAGTATTTAGGTACTTTATGTTTGCGAGAGCCTTGCTTGTTCATTAATCGGCAGGCATCACCTACAGTTGAAGTAGCTGCAAACATCTAAGATGCAGATGAAGCACATTTTTTTTTAATTACGCGGGACCGCTGCTTCTCCTATGTCCATTGCCGCGGGCGCACCAGACGGTATCGTGTACGTTCAGATAGTCTGATACAGAATAGTCCGATACAGAATAGTCCGAAAAAAACAAAAACAATACCTTTATGTCTTTATTCTTAACCCTAGATAGATAACCTTATTTTATAGTAGTTAAAAGATAACCATACGCTTCAGAGGCACACGATTATATAAATGATATTTTTTTTATTAAATACTTACCAATTGTATTTATTTATCTGATTAACTTTAACGTGTGGCTAATGAATTAAAAATAAAAGATAGTTTTAGCTATATTATTTAAATATAAAAACTTATAAAAAGTCTCTTTAAAAAATCAAAAAATCAACAGTCTTCTGTCTAGGTACATGTTTTCACATAATAGTAACTTTTTTATTAAAAACTAATTAAAATATGTTTTATATACTAATTAACAATAAAAAATCAGTCAGGGCTATAACTATTTGGCTCAGAATTTGGTTTACAGGCAATCAACGCATACATACCTTGCGCCTCCAGAGGTCGTAACTGTAAAATTATGGTACTTACCGCGTAAAAACGGCCGTCGCGCGACGCTCTACACCGGTGACTTAGCTGACAAAAAAGGACGGCTAAATATGCATGCTCATTAGAAAAAGACAGCGCTTTTATTCAAAAGAGTACGCCTTTGAGGCGTAGGGTTAATTAATGTCATCGCCAGAACTCGAACCTGTGGACTTTGCCTACAAAAAGGAACGCTATAACCACTAAACTACTTTGCCTTTATTCACGTAACTAGGTAACTAAGTAAAACTAATGAATTTCTACATTTACTGTTACTGCCAGATTAGCTAGGTAATAAATAGCCCCACAGTGAGATTTCTACCTGGCATAATTCCCATCCACTATTTTCTAATCGCCACTTTGCGCCCAGTAGAATAGAATCCCTATACACCAAACCTAATTACGGACGGACATATCAATATTGCATAACATTTGCCTAGATTTAAATATCAAGATTTCATTTCATGTAAGCCAACACTTTCATTCGTCACTTACGACAAACTGTCTATATCAAATATTGTTTGCTGTCAGATTCATTTTTGTAATGGCCTCTATGTATCAATCGCAAAATAAACATTTCTGTGCGATACTATTCGTTGTTATTAGATCTATTATTAGACTATACCTAGAAGTGTTTGTGTGTTTACAGAGCTTTGATATTGTTACGAGCCGGGGTTCTACGGAATGGAAAATGCCGATCAAACTACCACAAAACACTTTATTTATTACACCACTAATTTACACTTCACTATAAAGCTTCACTAAACACTTTTAATCGCACTTGAACTCGCAGGTATAACTCGTATTATCGCTTTGGAAATACTGATGATCCGCCACCGAAGTGCTCCGCCTTTATAGTGCGGTCATTACTCTAGATTACTCTGGAATTTTCACGGAAGAAATATCGCGAACATTCCACACCTTCGAGATGCTTCTAGATAACACGTTACATAGAAGTACCTTGACAGAACATTCCCGAAAGACGTTACGTAGTAGTACTGCGATTTGCTACTAGATGGCGCCGAGTTTGGTAGTCTTATTACTCGCTACGAGATGGCGTTACACTGCCCCCTCCTAAGACATGCTCGTCCCGAGCATTGTCAGGCCCATAATATCGCGCCAATCAATCCACATGAACTATCTTTGGCGCACTTCTTGGACTCTTCCGTATTCGGTAAGTGACATCGTTAATCTTGGTCACAACTCGGTATGGTCCATCCCATTTAGCTTGCAGCTTAGGAGACTTCCCTTTACTGCGGACTGGGTTATGTAACCACACTAACGAACCTTCATCGAAGCTCTTATTGTTTGTCTTTCGGTCGTAACGGGTCTTCATCTTTTCAGACATTTGTTGACCTGATTGTCTGACATGCTCATAAATGTCATTCATCCTGCTGCGCAAGTCATTCGCATAATCAGTGATATTGCGTGGAGCGTCAGGTGGTATACCGGTTAGTAAGTCGGCAGGCAACCGTAATTCTCTTCCAAAGTTCGCATAAGCTGGTGTCACTGACGTGCTTTCGTGAACCGCACTTCGGTAAGACAAAAGAAACGGTTGGATGTGCTTGTCCCAATCTTTTTGCCTGCTTTCCACAACTTTTGCCAGATATCTCTCCAATGTCTGATTAAATCGCTCCACCATTCCATCTGACTGCGGGTGGTAAGAGGTCGTTCTGGTTTTGTGAGTACCCATGACCCGACACATTTCCTGGAACACCTGAGATTCAAAATTTCTTCCTTGATCGCTATGGATTTCTAGAGGCACCCCGAAACGACAGAAGACTTCGTGAACTAATTTATCTGCGACCGTAGTAGCTTCTTGATTAGGTATAGCGAAGACTTCTGGCCACTTCGTGAAATAATCCATCACAACCATGAAGTACTTGTTTCCGCTTTCACTTTCAGGAAACGGTCCCGCAACATCTAGGGCTATCCTTTCCCATGGTGCCCCAACGTTATACAGTTTCAGTGCACCTCTGCTCCGTGTATGAGGTCCTTTCACAGCAGCACAACTCGTACATTTGCGACACCAGTCCTCAACGTCGTCGCGACAGTGGATCCAGTAAAACCGCTCACGTATCTTCAACAGAGTCCTTTTTACTCCCATATGGCCCCCTGAACATCCATTATGGTAGAGCTGTAGCACATCTGGGACCTTAACTTTAGGGACGACCATTTGCAAATGACAGCTGTCTCCTCGAGCATTTTCCCATTTGCGGCACAAGACTCCATCCTGAATAACTAAACTGTCCCATTGCGCCCAATAACTTTTTGTGATTGAACTCATTGAAGCGACGTCACTCCACATGGGTTTAGGAGCACTTGCTTTAATCCACTCAAATATTGGCTTGATGTCTGCGTCGTCCTGTTGAGCATGTTGTAGGCTTTCTTTCCATTCGTCGCTCAGATCCGTTTTAAGCATCTTCACAGGTATGGCTTCCTTTATCTCCTGTTTGGCACAGTGCTTACAGTCTTCAGGGCAAGGTCTTCTTGACAATGCGTCTGCGTTGCCATGGGATCTCCCACTGCGATGTTCGATTACAAAGTCATATTCCTGTAATAGCTCAATCCATCTGGCGACTTGTCCTTCTGGATTCTTAAATTGTAATAGCCACTTCAATGCAGCATGGTCGGTACGTATAAGGAATTTTCGCCCTAGTAAATATTTGCTGAAATGCTGCAATGTCTTCACCACGGCGAGTAATTCTCTCCTCGTGACGCAATAATTCCTTTCAGGTTTCGATAAGGATTTGCTGAAGTAGGCTATAACGACCTCTCGATCTCCTTTCCTTTGAGATAACACACCTCCGAGTCCGATATCACTTGCGTCTGTGTCAACTATAAATTCATTTTCCGCATCAGGATAACCCAAAATAGGTGTATTGCACAGACGATTCTTTAGCTCCTGGAATGCGATGCCGCAGCTTCCGTCCCAACAGAATTGTCGCTTCTCCTCCGTGAGCTTGTGTAAGGGCTTGGCAATATCCGCAAAGTTCTGGACGAATCGCCGGTAGTATGAGCACAAACCCAAAAATGCTCTGACCTGCGTCTTATCCTTTGGAACCGGCCAATCCTTGACGGCGATGATTTTCTCTGGATCCGTGCGGATACCATCTTCAGACACTACGTAGCCTAGGAAGCTTACTTGCCGTTTGAGGAATGAGCACTTCTTCGGGCTGAGCTTCAGGTTCGCGCTTCGGATCTTTACAAGCACGCGTTCCAGGTTTTGAAGATGCTCTTCTAACGTACGGCGCACGATGATAATGTCATCTAGATAGACAAGACAGGCGTCTCCAGTCAATCCGGCGAGTACAATTTCCATTAATCTTTCAAAAGTAGCCGGGGCGTTGCATAAACCAAATGGCATAACTTTAAACTGCCACAAACCCTTTCCTGTGGAAAATGCAGTCTTCTCTTTATCCTTCGGATCGATTTCAACTTGCCAGTAGCCACTTTTCAGGTCTAGCGTGCTAAACCACTTCACCCCTGTCAGCATGTCCAACGTGTCATCGATCCTTGGTAAAGGGTAGCTGTCCTTTTTCGTAACGTCGTTCAGACGACGATAGTCGACACAAAACCGCATACTGCCATCTTTCTTCCTCACCAGCACTACAGGTGAGCACCATGGACTTGACGATGGTTCTATCACACCATCTTTTACCATTCCTTCAATCATGGTCTCAACTTCCTTTTCTCGTGCTACTGGCAGTCTCCTTGGTCGCTGACGGATGGGTGCCTCATTTCCTGTATTGATTCTATGCTGAACCAATCCAGTCTTCCCAATGTCAGCATCACTCGAAGAGAAAATATCGGCGTACTTGAGTAACATCTTCTTAGCCTTGTCCATTTCATTCTTCGTTAAGATGTTACGACAGTCTTCTAAAAGTGTCAACACGTTGTTTCTAGCGTCCTTGTTGACGATGTTCCCAGTACTCAACTCTTGGCATCGGCGCATCCAATCTACTTCTTCGCAAGTGCCAATCAATGTGCTCTTTTCTATCACGTGTTCCTTATCACTAAGGTTCAGCACACGTACCACTGAGGCTTCATTGGCTCTTACCAGAGTTCGGGCCATTTTCCATGGAAGTTCATTGTATATCCCTTCTATGAGTACACATCGATGTGTTCGCCCAGAATTCTGAGGGAGACTAACTGGTACAGTCGTTTCTGATCTGGCAGGAAGCACGACCTTCTTCAAGCAGTACACTTTTCCTGATAACGCTCCTTCCATGAAAAGTTCCTCTTGACCACATTTCATCGCTCCTTGCTTGACGTCGATCTCACAAGAGTTCTTCCTCATAAAGTCTAAGCCCAGTATGCAGTCGTCCATTATGTCAGCCACGATGACATTATGCAGGTAAATTCCATTGCCCAACTTTAACTGCATCTCTTCTCCTCGGACGGGTATGCGCTGACCCGTGGCCGTTACCAAGTTGATGCGGTCACGGTTTGCAGAGTTCCCAAGGAACCGATTTGCAAGTTGGGAACTGACAACCGTGCGAGATGCTCCAGTATCTATTGTCAGCTTGCATGGTGTTCCATTTACCTCGCCCTTGATGATCAGGCTGTTCCCATCCTGGGTTTGTGAGATCGAAACCCTTGGGGCTCTTCTAAAATCAGCCAGCACCCGCCCCGCAGTCCTGGCATTTATTCGTTTCCCTCCTGTTGCTGGGCGGTGACATTAGCCACCCTATCCTCTTGGGAACGACTTTCTTCTCTTTCAGCAGTCCGCTTTGGGCAACTGGATCGAAGGTGGCCCCTCTCACCACATGTGTAGCACCTAGGGCTATACCTCGTGAAACGGTCGCGAGCCGGTGATGCTACAACTTCCCTGACACGGTGAGATCGATGATCCTTCCGTACGGCTTCGACCTCCAAAGCATGAGCCAAGGCGTCTTTGAGAGTCTCATGGTGCCCGAGTCTGACAGCGGCCCTGACTTCCAGGTCGTGGATGCCGTCGATGAATACTTGCACCAGATTCCCATCGATGAGCGCAGGTACCGACTGGTATGCCTTCCGTACCAGCTTCTCAACTTCCAGGGCCCACTGTTGCAAGTTTTCACCAGAGCGCTGGACACGATCCTTCAGCTGCGCACGATACACGTGTTCCAGGTGAGCGTCACCGTATCTGGTTTCCAAGGCTTCTAGTAGCTGCTCGTAGGAAACATCGTCTCCGAGAGCTTCTAGGATGGTTAACGCCTTGTCTCGCAAACCCAATGTAAGCGCAGTCATGGCCTGGGCTTTGCTCCACCCGTTTGCCTTCTTAACGGCTTCAAACTGCTTTTTATAGGCTGACCATGAAGATGTCCCATCGAATGGCGGTACTTTAAATCCACGCGCTGAAGGTACGGCAGGTAAGGAAGTCGCAAACCCATCTCCAGCTTTCAGATTTCCCAGCTCTTTCCTCACATCTGTAATCTGGTTTTTTACATCTTCAATCCGAGTTTCGGCTTCCGTGATGCGGTTCTCAACATGATGAACTTGATCCTTCATCACATTCATCTCCTTGCCAAAAGTCGCTCGAAGATCTTTCATGAGGAGCGTCTGTTCCTCCTGGCGGCGTGCCTGCTCCTCCTTGTCACGCAGTAGCTGTTCTTCCAACCGGCGGGCCTGCTCCTCCTGGAGGCGTGCCTGCTCCTCCTGGCGGCGTGCCTGCTCCTCCTTGTCCCGCAGCAGCTGTTCTTCCAACCGGCGGGCTTGCTCCTCCTGGTGGCGGGCCTGCTCCTCCTGGCGACGGGCTTGCTCCTCCTGGCGACGGGCTTGCTCCTCCTGGTGGCGGGCCTGCTCCTCCTGGCGACGGGCTTGCTCCTGTAGCATCGCCATCAGCGCAGCAAAGTCTGGAGGTGCTGGCGCTGGAGATACCGTGGGCGGGCCTGCTTCCACCGTTGGCTGCTCCTGACCACCCAACCTCTCCGGCGTATTACCTCCGAAGCGCCTGCTGTCCAACTCCTGCTGGCGCTGACCCCTGGTACGGACGCCCTCTGTGTCTTCTTTCGGTAACACCGGCATTGTCCAAATCCCCAATTCTGACACCAATTGTTACGAGCCGGGGTTCTACGGAATGGAAAATGCCGATCAAACTACCACAAAACACTTTATTTATTACACCACTAATTTACACTTCACTATAAAGCTTCACTAAACACTTTTAATCGCACTTGAACTCGCAGGTATAACTCGTATTATCGCTCTGGAAATACTGATGATCCGCCACCGAAGTGCTCCGCCTTTATAGTGCGGTCATTACTCTAGATTACTCTGGAATTTTCACGGAAGAAATATCGCGAACATTCCACACCTTCGAGATGCTTCTAGATAACACGTTACATAGAAGTACCTTGACAGAACATTCCCGAAAGACGTTACGTAGTAGTACTGCGATTTGCTACTAGATGGCGCCGAGTTTGGTAGTCTTATTACTCGCTACGAGATGGCGTTACAATATCACCAATGGGTTGATCGGTATTAAAAGTTACAAATCTGCCCAAGATAACAGAAAAAAATACTTTCAAGATGGTCTAATAATTTTACTTGATGCTCGAACAAAGAAACAAACTTTATGAGGTTACCTTACCCTTAGTACCGAAGTCTGTTGCGGGAAGGGGGCCTGAGGGCTGCGAGTTAGTTCCCCAGCCTCTTTACAAAAGCAGTCCAGAAAGGCAACGTGCTTAGATGATTCCACTCACGCACGACCTCACTCACTCGACCCCAAGGATTCGGGATGACAACCTACCCTTCCTTTGGCAGAGACTGCATAGATGACTGTTGACCGTTAGATGTGTTTTCTAACAATTTCACCCGAGAATGACATCTTTTGCGGATAGGTAAGGATCGATAAACAAGAGGATATGTCTCACCAAGCCAAGCTCGCCCGCAAGTGGCCGATTAACGGGCGAGATTCTGCCAAACATAAAAGTAACTATGCAGAAACATATAACATGCCTCTCCCTAACCCTCCGAGGAAACAGGTGTATTTATACCTATGAATGGTAAGTAAATAACAATTGTCAGTCACACTTATTGCTACTGTAACAAACATTAGGTTGTGAGTATTTGTCTTGTCATACTTACCCTCGGGACTGTGTAAGATTCAGTAACGCGAGCCCGGGGAATATAAGATTCGCACTAAGAGTTTCGTACCATTATCTAGAAAAAAAAGCCCCCTTAAATGTTAATTTTATTCTATATTTTTTTTTGTTATAGCGGCAACAGAAATTCATCATCAGTGTGAAAATTTCAATTGTATTACACCGTATTCACAAACGACACTATGAGCGCTGTCAAAACGTATTGATTTTTCAGCGCTTATTACACTTGAACTTCGAAACCCTAAGAAAGGAATCACAATATCATTTACTCTTATGATAAGCTATCACAATAGTTGAGATAAAATTATAATATCGTGAAAAAAATACACTCATGGGAATAAAGAAAATTGGCTCTCGCCCCGGTGTTTCTGCTGAAACTTTTGTATTACATATTCTATTCCTGCTTGAAAAAAATAATGCAAAAATTACTTCCATTTTCTTACACGAGCGTATGTGTATCGCATTTATTGTGAAATATTATGCAATCTTCTGGCTTCATAGTATATTTTTCTCCAATTTTTTAACCGCTATGGCTTCATATTTTTAACCCCCGAAGGAAATGGAGGGGTGTTATAAATTTTTCTTAATTAGTTGTATTAGCTTTCTGTTTGTGGCATACATAATAGCCATAAAGATGTATCAATTTTGATGCAAGGTCAAGGTGGTGGGACACAAATCCACCATCCAAGCTATTCAAGCCATTGGCTAAAACAGTCTCCTGCAGGGAGCTCTAAGTCCACTTATATTGGGCATCATTGCGGCAGTGCAGGTGGCGCCCCCTTCGATTTGAGGAGCACACTTCGGAAATGTGGTTCGAAGTTCCATTGGCTATCGAGGAGCTCCAAATAGTTAATCGAGGGCTTTATGTCGATGAGCTGACTACTGTGAGCTAATGGTATTACCGTTACGCCTTGGTCGCTCTTTTGACTTGTTTAGTAGCTGACATTTTTGTTTATCGCTAACATAGTAAGTGCTAACCAATAAATACTTACTACAAATGTTCTGCAAATACCTTCAGTAGGTACCTAGTTATCTTTTCTATAAAAGTCGAGCCTGTAACCTGTTAATATCCACTTATACAAGACTGTTGCAACAACAACATGATTTTTATATTCTGTTTATTAGTTTATGTATACAAGTATCGTTTACTGCCTTCATAGATGGAGTCAAGTCGTACAAAGATTATAAAATTTACGAAGTGGAAGGTGACAAACATGAAACTGAGAAAATTATGTCATATTTAGAGGAAAATTATGTAAGTGTTTTCAGTGTTTCTTGTCCCTTTACATACGGAACGCTTACAACGCAGTCAGTATTGCGATACTGACAAGATGACGTTGTGTGAGAATATCCAAATATATTTATTTATTTACTATCCATTATCAGTTTGACAGATGAATGCAAAATTCGCCAGCTATAGTGGTGCCTTGGTATGTTGGTTGAGCGTTAGGTACCTCTGGAACAGCCGATGGTTCAATTCCACCCGTACTATCGTTTTTGCAATTCATAGAATTATAAAATTAAGATTCCATTTCCTTAAAAAACACATATTTATGGCACAATGTTATTAAATGCATACAACGGCTTCTGTCTAAACACACAGAGTCCTGTGTGTTTCGGAAAAAAATTGTTGAAGAATAATCCTGTAATACGTACATTGTAATCACAATGTACGTATTACAGGATTATTCTTTAACAATTTTTTTCCTCATTTAGGAACAATGGTACACATTTTCGTCTTATCAAAAGAACAAACTTCAAATGTTGATAGCACCTGAATTAGAAGGCGTTGTCCTAAATAAGTTGAGAGCAGCTAAGTTGACGTTTAATTTGGTTGTAGATGATTATTCAAAGTAAGTAAATGTTGTTTTTACCCGAATGCGTAAGCGAGGGTTACATTTTACGCGTATGTGTATGTTTTTACATATGTATGTGTGCAGTTTTCCCCTCGTCAAGCTTAAAGGCTAGATGGATTTCAATGAATTATGTTTAAAATAAAAGGTCTGAAAATTTCATAGCTAATGTGTGTGAGCTAGTCAGTGCTATTTATTTTATTTCCAGACATATTGAGATTGAAAAATCTGATATCCTACGCAGTGATAGTTTCTCTTGGACTGATTACTACGATATTGACGATGTAAGTATAATTTTTTTACTCCCGACGGAAAATTTATACCTATGATTATGCTGTCTATCAGTGGCACCATAGATCCTGAAATTTTACCGATCTTGATCTAGTATATTTCTTTGAAAGACCATTATATCGTCGAAACAGTTCTCATCTCCTAAATGCTAAACGGATCTCACTCAATTCCACAGGCTATGTATTGCCGGACCGGGGTGGTGGATTCTATCTTTGTTCCATCTTGAGTCACACAGTTTAGCCAGTTTAGTGGTCCTTGCCTAACAGTCTGAATCTGAAACAGCGGGCGCAATGACGTGGGTGCCAATTAAGGCTCCAAGCAAACAGTCCACCGACCACAGCCACCGGTGATTGTCGCACGCTGTCACCATTTTTTATCTGTGTCATTAAATAGTGTCGTCGTGCTAGCTGCGTTTTAACAAAATGTATAAAAATCGTGTGAACTGCTTGTTGCTGGCCACCGGACCGCGGCTGAGTTCTAGAATAACCCAATAGCGTAAGATGCCGCATGCAAGCTCTCGCCTAATTTAATTCTCGACTTTTAGTGAGACAAACGAAGAACAATTCATTTTCATGCGTATAGAAGATTATAGCAGTTGTATTTTTAATTTATTTTTTAAATCTTCTGTTTTAAAAGATTTACGAATATCTTCGGAATATGAGCGAATCTTATCCGAAGTATGCAGAACTAATTGTTGGAGGAATAAGTTACGAAGACAGGGATATTCTTGGGTTAAAAATCGCATCACTGACTAGAAAACCCAAACCTGCCATTATAATTGAATCTGGTAAGTATACTAGGAATTCATCTGGGACATAATCTAACCATCGGAAACATCGGGGTACCCAATTAACGCAGACGCTTTCAGAAGACCCTTACATCTACACTGATAATCTACGCTCTTAATACTATTAAATCATAGTAAAATATTGCCCTGGAATAGTTAATCGGTTACAAAAAAAAACATTAATTTTCCTCTTAGTGTAAATATTAGAAAAAAATAATTGTGCTGCTTTTTTAGGAATTCACGCAAGAGAATGGATCACTCCAGCAACAACAACATTTTTCATCAACGAGTTGTTAACAAGTGATAATCCCGATATACAAAACTTGAGGAACAACTATGAATGGCACATCTTTCCATCCGTGAACCCTGATGGATATCATTATAGTTTTAACACAGTATGTAATCTGTGTAACTAAGAAGTTACTTTATCTCTTAATTTATCTACTTTTTCCACTGATAATATTAGTAGGTAGGTATATTTTTAAAAGCAATGAAGTATCCAACTATATCATAAATCATTCTACAATATACATAATTCTCTTCAGACTTGAACCAGCGCCTGTTCCCTTTTTCAGAAGGCCTGTTCTACCAACTGACCAAGACACTACTAGCCCAAGACTCTAGACTAAACTCTAATACTGCGAGCACTATATATTGTATCAATATCGCGACTTACGGCGTCGCCAGGGCGCCACCTACCAGCCGATGAGGAACTTGCCACTATGGTAGACTGTGCGTAATGTTGCAAATACGTTTAGACTCAGCTACCTAGAGGGCTCTTATGCCAATCAACGAATATAATCTATATATTTAATACGACAATTTGTCTGTCTGTCCGTCTGTCACGTTTTTCAATTATAATTAATAATAGATACATTTGAATGAAATATTAAATTTGTTATTTTTTCTTTTTTTTATATTTGAGGCGATACAAAGTTCGCCAGGATAACTAGTATATTTTAAAAGCAATGAAGTATGGTAGGCGCAGCCTACCATAGCGGTTAGTTCCTCAACTGCCGATAGATGGCGCTCTGGCGACGCGGTAAGTCGCGATTTTGGTCTTAATTAACAGGATGAGTCTATGCTACTAACTGGGAACCTTTGTTCCCCTGAAGCTCAGGTGAGGTTGACTTGTATCTGTAAGATCTTGGTAGGCCGTTACCCACTTCGTGCTGTGTCGAGGTTCTCACTCCCCCTTTTTTGGAAGTCTGTTGATAGTATTGACATAATCTCAGTTAACATAATCTGTCATTCTTGACAAATTTAAATGAGAATCTCATTTTGATATAATGGCTTTCGAGTAATATTTTCAATAATACCAACCAATTCTTAAATATCTAGTAATGTTGGTACATTAGGTACTAGATTTGTACTTTCTCGCAGGACAGATTGTGGAGAAAGACGCGGTCAAAATCCTCAAACAAATGCTACGGTGCTGATCCCAACCGAAATTGGGACTACAACTGGATGGGTAAGTATTTTAGGTACGTGGCTTCATGGTTCATTGATAATTTTAGCAATGACATTATAATACTTGATAGTTCTCAGCACAGAAGACCTAGTTACTCTGAACTAGTTCCCGATGTGAGCGTCTGAACCTGGGTTTTTTTCGAGTGCCACAGATAACCTAAAAGGCTATCAACCATGCGCATATTTTTTCCGAATGTAATATAAATGTCCATAAATTATTAGATTTATCTTTCTAAAATCTAAAATTTAACTTGAATGTAGAACTACGTAGGTACTTTATTGTTGTTTTGTTTTGATTTCGGTGTGTAACTCTATAGAGCTGTGATATTATAATTTTCCGTCGTGCCTGCTACTTAATCAGCTTTCTCCCCATTCAAATGAAAATTATTAATACTAGGTCGCCACCCTGCTTCGCGGCAGCATATTAGAGCGCAGCAAGCATCACATATCTTTGTGTTTTTTTTTTAATTTTGAGGCCTAAAAATTAAAATTCAGGCTCGTTAGAATGATGTCAGTTAAATCTAGTTTAATTTGATATATAAACTGTTGAAATCGGTAAAGTATTGACAGAGATCTCGCATAAGAAAGGATTGAACTTTCTTGCACCATGAGAGCTTCGCTCGCTACGCTCTAATAAAAGGGCGGTAATAACATCTCTATTTACTTCCAAACCTATGGATATTCGACGAAAGCCGAAGCATATGCATACGATACGAAGGACATTAATACAATAGAAGCACTGTAGATACTGGTAGTACGTCACTCTGAAAACCAGCGCTGTTTTACAATAGCATTAAGCTAAGAGGGGGCTCAATTTGTGCATTGGGATGACACTTGATGGCTTTACCAGCGCTGGCGTACGGGTGCCCAATTCCCACTTTTTTAATTATATCTTTCGTTTTGTGTTTGCCTCTTTTTTGTTTTGTGCGGAATTATGAACCTACCTAGTATCTATTGTATTGTGTCATTCTGTGTTCAAATTAAACGTTTTTCTTCCTTTCTTTCTTTCTGAGCTGAGTTACGACCAGTGACGACACAATAAAGATTTTTTTTTTATTATTTATCTACATTTAATATTGGGACCCAAAAAAAGTCATCAATTATATCACAACACTACATAATTAAAGTTCTAAAAAGCACAAAAAAAGGAATTCTGAATAAATATAAAAAAATCAAACGATAATTTTATACTTTACTACAATATTATTTTTTTATAGACTACGGTTCATCAAGTAATCCATGCAGTGATATCTATGCAGGCAAAAAACCTTTCTCTGAGATACAAACGAAGACGTTCTCTGAGTACATATCACAGGTTAAAAATCTTGAGGGTTATATCACTTTTCACTCAGACGCACAGATGCTTTTATTGCCATATTCAGATTCTATTGAACACGACACGTACTACAATGATTTGGTAAGTGTATTTCATTCGGTCATTTTATTTAGATTAATGCAATAGGCAGCCCTAACTCTTGCATAATATAGGCTACTACTATAGAATCTATTCAAACATAATTTAATGACTTAGGTGGGTCTGGAACATTATAAAACAAAGTCCTCCGCCGCGACTGTCTGTTAAATAAACTCAAAAATTACTGCACTGATTTTCATGCAGTTTCCGTCAATGAATAAAGTGGTTTTTGACGAAGGTTATAATACTATTTCCCGCGGCCGTCTGCTAGTATATTATATAGCCTTACAATGAAACATTGCATTACATGTTTCTGATAGTTCAGTCCAAAAGGCGTACATCCGTCTGTTTCTGTAACCGTTAAGTAACTCAATTAAGAGTAAGTAGGTATACAAATACCTAAGTGAACTAGAATATTACCAACTAATTAATGCCCTCAGAACCGCCAGCGAGGAATTAAAATTAATTTTCTTTCTGCCAGCCGAAAACTGTAAGAAAATCTGTTTGGTAACTTCAAAGAATTTTGCGTGTTTATAGAGACAGACAGGCGGACAGACATACAGTTTAAGTTTACTAGTATTTTTATAACAGCCACTTATGTTACGCACATATACGCAAAGATGCGAGATGACAAAAGATTGAAAAAAGTTCGTTCAGTCATTAATTTCGTTGGTCAAAACGACTTTAGATTTAGAATTTATAGCTTTCAAGCCGCTGTCGTGGAATTGTGACTCCATGATGTATATATTTATTTAATTACAGAAAAAAATTGGTACGACATCACTGGAGTACGGATACAAGGTTAATAAAGAAAAATATGAAGGTCCAGCTACAGCAGCGGAAATTTTGTGTAAGAAACTTAAAAGTTACAAGTTTTCGGGAAATAATATGGAAAATTTGTCAAAATTTTGATCTGTGACGTTCTATTGTTGACCTAAAAATCATATTTTTTATAGTTCGGTAATTTGAAGTGGTGTCAATTTTTGACGTGTATTTTTTTCAGACGAAGCGTCAGGCGGAATTATGGATTGGGTTCATAAAAGTTTGAATATACCTCTGGCCTCCGCCTACGAATTAAGAGGTAAGGGATTCACGTGGCCACCAGAGAGAATCCCTGAACAAGGCAATGAAGTGACACAGATGATACTTGGTCTAATAACTGAAGCAGTTAATATCGGATATTTAAATTACTAGTGTTCGCAGACGGCTTCGTTTTGGTCGCTATTTTATCTTCTAAAATATAAAATTCTCGTGTCACAGTTTTCGTTGCCATACTCCTCCGAAACGGCTTGACCGATTCTCATGAAATGTTGTGTGCATATTGGGTAGGTCTGAGAATCAGAGAACATCTATTTTTCATCCCCCTAAATGTTAAGGGTAGTCCACCTCTAAAGCAAAACAACGTTTGCCGGGTCAGCTAGTAATATATAATAACCACAAGGATGAAGAATATACTTACTAGAAACAAGCTTACATCGGCATCGGGGCTCAAGCTATCTCCGGCATTACAAAACGGAACTGTTTCCTGGAATTTTCAAATTAGAATAAGTATAGGTTTTTTTGAGATTCTGAGCAATTATTACAAACTTCATTATTATAAGTAATAAAGAATAATACTGGATAATAATTTCTGTGTTTCATTCATTAAGTAATTAATTAATTTTAATAAATTAATAATTTTTACTTTCTCAAAACTTGTTGTTATGTATTCCTGGTACATTTGAGGTGGACGGCGGAAATTTTATATTTCCCACGTAACACCCAGGTGGTCACAGGTGGCCGGCTGTAAAAAAAAACTTTCCACGGTTCACCCAGGTGGTCTCAGCAGGTGAACGGTGGTAAATAAGCGGGTACAACGTGTTGGCAAAGTCATACCTAGATGCTAAATTTCTTTCACTATTTTTGGAGTTCCGTATTTCAATTCTCGGAACCCTTATAATTTCGTCATGTCCGTCCGTTTGTTCGTCTGTCCGTCCTCGGCTTATTGTCCAAACGATTGATGCTAGATTCCCGTGCTAGATATGTGACCCCATTTTTATCAGGAGCGACGCTACGTCTACCTACTTTACTAATCCCAATTGGGGTGATAATTATGTTAATATCTAATCGCTACTGTAGTTACAATGAATTACCGAGACCTGAAAAAATGTTATCGTCACATAAATAAAATTGAAGTGTATGTCTGAAATCCCAAATTGATGATAGGTCTGTCTGTTCGTCTGGCTGTTTGTTGTCTGGCTGGTTGACAAGACCTTTAAGATTCGTGTAATGTTTAGTCATTTTTAAACTTTCACTTATCATAACAGTAAATTATAGGTAACTGAAACGGGACTTGATCGTGATAATATAATTGTCCTGCACTTGGTGGACAATGGACATAATAATACTTTCACACTACACGCCATTTATTCTGAATGTATTATTATGTCCACCAAGTGCCGACAATCGAAAGCATAAATAGTACAGCATGAATGTTACTAGGTGTACTTAAAAAATTTCTCACTTTTTTGCTTATAACTTCTTTAATTTTTAATTTAGGGCAAAAGTTACATGAAAATATTTGTAGGCAAAACAATTTGCTACAAATTATGACTCTACACATTTTTTGTAAGATTCATAGTTTCCGAGATAAAGCGAAAAAAGTGTTTTCACCCCTTGCGGCCGGGGGACAAGGGTGGCGACCCCCCAAACTTGAGGTTAAGCTTCTATTGACCCCCCACACATGTCCCAAAAATAAAATTGCGTCCTCTAAAAAATGCAATATTCGGTCCTTAAATTGTAGCATTTTAATGGACTAAGCGATTATAATGTAATGTATCATATATGCTGGGATGCTGGGAACCTGTGGGAACCTTCCCAGTCGGCAATGACGCGGAGGATTTTTTTAACGATATTTTGTAATGTAAATATATTTAATACATAATTATGTATATTGTAATTCTTATTGTAAATAAACAGTCATCTATCACAAACAATAAAATCACGTATAATTTAGACTTGAAATACTTTTTTTTTAATCCGCGGCTGCCACTTCCACGTCTGTTGCTGAGGCCCTCTAGTGAACACTCCAGGAATTTCCAGTGTCAGACTTGATACCTCACAGACGAAGTCGTGGGCAAACCCTAGTAGGTACCTACCTACATACATCATATTAGCCTTGACCGCTTCTTGACTTGTTCAGTGGTAAACTATTTGTTTATCACTTACAGAATAAGTACTAACAAATAAATACCGTAAAGATTCTGTAAATACCTCAGTTATCTTTTCAATAAAAGTCGAGCGTGCGGGCGACAACTGCTACTATTCACTTATACAAGACTGTGGCAACAACAACATGTTTTTTTATATTCTGTTTATTAGTTTATGTATACAAGTATCGTTAACTGCCGTCATAGATGAATTCCAGTCGTATAAAGATTATAAAATTTACGAATTGGAAGGTGACAAAGATGAAATGAATAAAATAATGTCATATTTAAAGCACAATCATGTAAGTGTTTTCAGTGTTTTTCTTATAGTGATTTTCATACACATACACCAAACCAGGTACAAAGCAGCAGTGCAGGCCTTGCTACGCTGTTTGTCACTGCCTCGTTCCTTATTGGGCAGTTGTACCACTTGCAGGCGAAGTTGCTTTGGGTCCTAACTAAGTGTGACCAATGTGTGTTGCCATCTATAGAACTGAGAAATGGCTATTGCCGGTACGCCTCTTGCAGAAGCTCACTGTGGCACAAAGAGCAATAGAAAGGATTATGCTCCGAGTGTCCGTGATCGAATTCGTAACGATGAGATTCGACGGGACAAAGAGTCGCCAAGCTTAAGTCGCAGTGAGCAGGACGGGTCCATCCGATTTGTAATCCGAATGATCACTCTTCCTAAAATTTTTAAACCTAAACTTTTCATTCATACTATTTGTAGTGCTACCGGCGATGTTCATAACACTCATGTTTCCGAAAATTGTAATTAATAATATCATTAATGTAAATATATTTAAACTCCTACTGTTGTTTATCATAACGCTTTTATACCTAAACATAATTAGGATCGATTCGGTTCTGGCACTTCGCCAGCCAGCCGCGGCACGCTCGCTTCGCTCCTCGGCTCGTGCGTTGTGGTCACAGTTCTAACCTAACCTAAACCAAAGAAATCTAAACAAAAAAGATATGACGTTGAATAATAGTGTTAAATATGGTTATATTGAAAAAATATAGGAGAACAAATAAAAGTATAATAGATGTTTATTGCTACTGATATTATGAAGTTGAATGCTTCGAAATTATGAACATTAGAGACAGAGTAGTTAGAAATTGTGATTGTTAGGATGAAAAATGTTAGGAAGAATATTTTCGGATTTCCAATTATCGGAGTTGAAAATTTAGGTGAACTTTGCCGCACCCGGGCAGTACACATCGCTCGTAAGACCGATGGCCGATGGGGCCAAAAAGTCTTCGAGTGGCGACCGCGAACTGGGAGACGCAGCGTGGGTAGGCCTGCCACAAGGTGTACTAAAGACATCGTAGAGGTTGCGGGAATTCTACTGGATGCGAAAAGCGCAGGACCGAAAGTCCAGCAGTGGGCGTCAATTGGTTGAAATGAGGATGATTATGAACTAAGTTTTGGCCAAAAGTAAGCATATAACATGCTTCTGCCCATACATTAACCTACGTACTACATGATAATATTCTTTAACCAATTTTTGCCTCATTTAGGAATTAAGGTATATGTCTAATCAAGAAAACAAATACCAAATGATGATAGGACCTGAATTAGAAGGTGTTGTTCAAAATATGTCAAGGGCAGCTAAATTGACGTCTAAAATCGTTGTAGATGATTATTCAAAGTAAGTAAACGTTTTTTTTACGTTATCAGTTATGTTTTACGCTCCTGTGTATGTATAAATATAAACTATAGAAGAAGAGTGGAGTCACGATCGTCAGCTAGTCAGTAATTTTTTTTTTATTTCTAGACTTATGAAGATTGAAAAAACTAATGTACTACGCAAAAAAAGTTTCTCTTGGACTGCTTACTACGATATTGACGATGTAAGTATTGTTTTTTAAGCTCCGAAGTACTTTTAGCTTATCTATACCTAAGGATTAAGACATGATAGGTACCGGATCCTACAGTTGATCGTTTAGGGCAAGATCCGGGGTAAACGTGCACCAGGTAGAAGACGCACGTCGTGGTTGAAGAACTTGAGGGAGTGGTTCGGTCTCAGCACTCGTTCCCTGTTCCGAACAGCTGCCTCAAAAGTGCAAATAGTTGTGATGATCGCCAAACTCCGCTGAGGAGACGGCACCCTAATAAGAAGATACCTAACCAGCTGTTGCTGCGGATTATGTTTTTTTTTATATTGTGTTCGTCAAATTGACGCGTAAGTGGTAAGTCGTGACGACGTCTAGCGATTGTGGGCCACTCTCACAGCGCACAATACTATAGAGAGTGGCCCTCAACTTGACGACCTACTGATATGCCTCTTCACGCTCCGCTTAAAGAACCCAGGTTTATATGTGGGAGGAAACACGTGCACAGGCAGTGCGTTCCAGGCCACTATCGTTCGGCAGAGAAACGAACGTTTAAAACGTTCGGTTCTCGCGAACATGCTATCCACTGTGTGGGGGTGGCATCTCTGCCCGTCACGCCTTGTTCGGGATCGGAAGGAAGAGGGTGGGATCAGATTGAAGAGCTCTTCAGAACACTCGCCGTGGTAAATACGGTAGAATGCGGCCAAGGAAGCTATTGTTCGGCGCTGAGCTAGCGGCTCAATGCTTCCCCTTACCCCCAGACAATCTATAATACGGATAGCCCGTCGCTGCATAGCGTCGAGAGCGTCCAGCAAATACTTCGCGGAGCCGTCCCAGAGGTGAGAGCAGGGTCTAAGCTGCGTCTTGTACAGCAGACACCTCTGGTGCGGTGTAAAGAATCGCTTTACCTTATTCAGTATTCCTAGTTTCCGCGAAGCTAGCCCTATACATCTTTCGATGTAGTTTTTATTATTGAGCTCTCGACGAACGTTATGCCAAGGATGTCAAGGTTGTCCTTAGATTACCAGGAATGAATTAATAACTCTCGTTTGCTACGCTAGTTACTGCTCTTTAATGTAGGAAAAAAAATCGATATAGCAGTTGCATTTTTAAATTAATTTTTAAATCTTCTGTTTCAACAGATTTACGGATATCTTCGAAATATGAGCAAATCATATCCAGAGTTCGCCAAACTTGTTGTTGGAGGGAAAAGTTACGAAAACAGAGAAATTCTTGGTCTAAAAATAGCTTCACCTACTAGAAACATCAAACCTGCCATTATTATTGAATCTGGTAAGTATACTGAAAGTCGAACGGGAACTTTGGTAGGTAGATGTGGCCGGATGCGGCAGAACGGACTAAACAATATCAATGAACTTTAATAAATAAACAAAAATAATTATAAAAAAGGTACGGTATGTACGCCTATTTAATTCCATATTTTTTTAAATAAGCAGTAAGTACATTTTTTAAAAATCCATCTATACATAGCACCTACGTCCATTGCCAAGCGCCTCTGGTAATCACTAAAAGAATTTTCCAGTGGCACCGCAGCAACAGCAGTGATAGTCGGGTTAGCCCAGCATCTTTGTGGTCGGGTTTTGTCCTGCATCGGTGAGTAAAGGCGTGCGTGGGGTGAGGCCCCACAGCACGCCTGCTTCTGTAAGGACGGTGGATTGCTATTCCGTCATCCTCAGACCCCGATCATGGAGGTAGATTGGTCCTGTCCACTAAGTACATACCATTCTGGGTTTACCTACTTAAGTTTAAAATAATATTACGAAGATGATGACTATCAGCGTCAATACATTGTAGAAGACTAAGCCACAAAAGCTGCGATATTAATTTCAAAACTAAGTGGCACTAAAATAGTATGCACTGATGATTTAAAAAAAAAATAAAGGTACTGTTTTGTCGCAGCCTGTATGTACTCGTACACAGAGGCTGTCGAAAGACCGTTAATCTACACTAGTTTAACTACTAGATAATCTTAAATTCAACTAGATAATTTTAAATTCAAGATCAATATTATAATATAATATTGATCTTGTATTTAAAATTATCTAATACAAACAAACAAATCTTTCCTTTTAGTGTCTATGTCATACTAATTACGCTGTTTTTAGGAATTCACGCAAGAGAATGGATCGCTCCAGCAACAACAACTTTTTTCATCAACGAGTTGTTAACAAGTGATAATCCCGATATACAAAACTTGAAGAACAATTATGAATGGCACATCTTTCCATCCGTGAACCCTGATGGATATCATTATAGTTATAACATAGTATGTAATCTGTTGTCTGTATGACTATAAAACTACTTAGTTCCTTATTTTATCTAATCTGCAAGCACACGTATGGATACAGAGCGTACGACATCCTACACGACACCCATCTATCGATACATACCGACCACATCGTTGCGTTCGACAAAATGTGATTACTGAGAATTTATATACTTATTATGTATGCGTTTTCATACAAAGTTTTTTTTTGTGCATTCTCACATGACTTCATCTAGCTCAAATTAAGCTATCACATCACACATCACACAAATAACATACCACTGCACCACCAAGGCAATCATAGCCACCAAAGTAGTGCTCGATTACGTATTTCGGTTGGTTTATTGTGCTTGTGAATGTCGTGTCGTTGTCGTACGCGTGCTTGGACCTTCTAATAAATGCAGTCACTAATGTATGATATTATAATAGCTGATATTTCTTGTTTCCCAACAGGCATATTGTAGGTACGCGTACATTTTGCCAATAATGCTTGTGGTACTACTGACCGGGAACGTTTATGTTTGCCAGAGTCTCGTCGGTCGGTTGATCGATGCATTACTTGCAGGTTAGATTTGGGAATGTAAGATCTTGGTAGACCTCTAAGACTGCATTCCTAACGACATTTATAACAATTCAATTCTTCCTTGCTTGCACTTGCAGCAACTTGCCAATGACCAGTGTATGAAGCTAATAATTTAAGAGATATATATGTACAGTGCAACAGTTTAATATATTCTATCAACCAGTGTCGAAACATTATTGATCGAGAATGACAACCAAGTTGATTTCAGAACGAATAAATTTTCTAAGTTTTCTAAGTTGAGTCCGAGACGCCCAGGACTTTAATTGGCTGTGCCACAGCGGCTGGCACGTAAGATTTTGTTGCCTTTCATCAACATTTCATCGCAAGCCAGCGGGTTTCAAATTTAGTTTTCAAAATTATAATATAGCTGTTTATCTTATTAAATCGATTTGGCCATTTTGGACAAAACTTATTATATGTGTGGCAATAGGCTTGCCTCCTATTACGTGGGACTAAAAACACTGGCATATTGTGGGTGTGTAATGGGCCTGTGCTTACCCCTTCGGGATATAGGCGTTATATGTGTGTGTAAATTTTCTAATTTAATAATGTATCAAACCTATTCGCAGGACAGAATGTGGAGAAAAACGCGCTCGAAATCGTCATTCTTATGCTATGGTGCTGATGCCAACCGCAACTGGGACTACAACTGGATGGGTAAGTTTAATGTTATATAAGGTAAAGGCATCTAATTCCGTGGGGTTCAGAAATTGGCACCTAATTCCGTGGTATTTAGAAAAACAGCTTTATAAACCAAATTACTAGTTATTTTTGACTGTTCATATTTATATGAACACATTGGTGTGTGTATATTTTAAAATAATCGGTTAGTTTGCCACTGCCACCTGAGTCGAACGCACGCTCCATACATTTCGGACCTTATGCGCGTAAGTACTACCATTTGCTAAATAGTGTTTTAAAAGATATTTTTATACTACAAGAGATTTGGTTTTGGGTAAGATATGAAAGAAAGGGTAAAACGTTGTATCGAATACACTTAACATTTGAGTATTCTATTAACAAATTGAGGAGAAAATAAGTGTTAAAAATACCGCGGCATTAGGTGCCAAATATTTTAGTGGACTCCTAATTACCGCTTTATACCACGGAATTACAATTTTATAGAGCTTATCTTTTTTGACTATTTTAGTGGTAGATTTTTTATTACAAACTTCATATTTCAGTTCTGATAACTTAAATAACCAATAAATACAAAAAACTAATTCCGTGGCATACTTTGGAGTCGCATTTACTAATTATAGCCGGTCAAACATTGTATACTTAGGTACTTTCTTAATTTTTTGTATGGAAGAATTAAGTAGGTACAGAAAACGAGATTTTTGATGTGTTCCGATATTTTCCAGAGTATGTTTTATATATTATGTCGAAGATATCGCAATTAAACGTTAATTTAGATGTATAATATTAAAAAATCTTAAATTTTTTATACCTCGGAATTAGAAAACTTGATTTTGTATCATAAAACCTAATTCCGTGGTATTTACAACGGTAATTAGGTTACATGAGGCCCAATTCCGTGGTATTGACACCTGTTATATACAGTCTGTTCATTATTTTACTCGACGTGTTAGTATTATTAGGAAACTAGCTGACCCCGCGAACTTCGTACCGCCTAACAGTCAATGAATGTCGTGTTGCTTTTTAGCTGAACTAATTTAGGCTTTGATGAACGTAAAACAATGATACAAAATAATATATTTATATAGATAGAAACAAAAAAGTATTTTATTATGATGAATGATGATGAAAACATACATATAGAAAGAGAATAAAAATAAAAAAAAATAAAAAATAATAATTAAGTACTTCAAAATCATGTCAGAAAAAAATGATTGAAAACTATGTTGTGCAGATTGGAAAAAAAAAAAAACTCGGATTAATTCATTAATAGGATTTTTATTCAAGCACTTTGTGGTAAACGACATTCTTTGTTTTTTGGTCAGGCGCAAGAACAAATAAAGCGGATGGTTTGCCGACACGTGAGCATGCCACGTACAATTGACCATGAGAAAAACATGCATTTTCTATATTGAGGCCACAAATAGTCAAGGATTGGCCCTGTGATTTGTTGATCGTCATGGCGAAGGCAAGACGAATCGGGAATTGAATTCGTTTAAACTCAAAGGGCATATCCGTTGGGATCATCGGAATCCTTGGAATAAGAACTTCCTCATCTTTAAATTTTCCTTTAAGTATCGACGCGTGAATCACATTGCTCATCAGTTTTCTTATCACCAAACGCGTTCCATTACACAGTATTGGTTGGTTTAAATTTTAAAGCATGATGACTACCGAGCCAACTTTAAGTTTTAAATTGTGCGGTGGTAAACCAGGCACATCCAAGGAGTTTAAAAATTCAGTTGGATAATTAGTGGCTTCTTCTTCGTTTGTTACACAGTCGATAGATTTGAATGAATACAGAGTATCTACGATTTGATTTTGAATTATAAAATTGAGGTCATCTACATCTTTATTTTTAGCGGCCAAAATTGCTCGCTCACTTAACCATTTAGTATTTTTGTGGTTAGCAATGATATCCGGGAATACTTTGTTGATAAGCTCGTCTTTTGATGATACGAAATTGCAAAAATTTGTAGGAAATGAAATCAAACCGCTCGATTTGTCAACAGGAACACGACCATTACCGATAGTCAGCAATTGCTTCGAGAAATCATCAGCAGATAGATCGTTCAACAATGCAACTCTCATATTTACAGACAGTTGAAGTTTCTTTACATATCGCCACAGATTTGATGCTTTGAGGCAAGCGTTTATTTCGTCGGCAGCAGTAGATCTTGGAATGACTGGTAGTGTTTGTCGGAAATCGCCAGATAATAAAATCATTGCACCACCAAAACATCTCGAGTCATTGCGCAGATCTTTTAATGTTCGGTCTAGTGCTTCCAATGCGCGTTTGTGCGCCATTGTGCATTCGTCCCATATGATGATTTTTGATGCTACTAAAACTTTGGCCATTGCTGAGTGTTTCGAAATGTTACATGTCGGTTGTTCAGTAGTTTGAAGGTTTAATGGCAATTTTAACGCTGAGTGAGCCGTACGGCATCCGTCTAACAATGTGGCCGCTATTCCAGAAGAAGCAATTGCTACCGCAATTTCGGATCTCGCACTTACAGTGGCCAAAATCAATGACATGAGGAATGTCTTCCCAGTTCCACCGGGGGCATCCAAAAAAAATAAGCCGCCATTTCCATCATCAATTGCATTAATCAGTGTATCATAGACTTCCCTCTGCTTACGATTCAACAGAGGTACATTCGTTTGAACTGATTGGATTAGTTCATGTGGATCATATTCACGTTCACGTTCCAATTCTCTATTAAATGCGTCATTCATTCCGCGATCTGGCGCTGGCATTCCTAACCTAACTAACAAACTGCCGCACATGAGGTAACACATATCTTCGATCAAGAGCAAAGTCTGGTTATGGATCTCCTCATTCACCTCAAGATCGGAATTTCTTGAGCTGACGCGAATTCGATGTAAAATATCTTCTGACATGTTACCTTTGTATTTGTTCCACAGGTCACGTGGGTTCGATGGGAAGCATGTTGAAATGATGATAGCAAATAATGTGCGTATCTGACTTGGAGATGCAGAAATAATTGCTTCAGCGATTGTCGTGTCCCAATGAGTATCGTTTTCAAGCAAATTTAGCTCTTGATATGCTGCACAAAATGTGTGGCACACGATACCATTAACAGTTCGTAATGATTCAAATGATGTTGGCCCTCGAACATGTACCAGCAACAACCACAAATAGAAACATTCATCATTCTTCGGATGAACTGTGTAAATACGACCAAGAGCATCAGTAGAACGCATATCTGGATGACCAGGAACTGCATCGCCTTGCTTCCGACGTTGAAATTTCTTCTATGTAGCGTTCCAAGTGTAATAACGTGGCATTTCTGAGTAAAGCAAAGTTCGTGCGAACGGATCGCTTTGACAAATCGCAAAGAAACTGGTCAGTGTTGTCGCTGGAGGTGTTTCGGCACGTTGAGCAGCATTCGACGCTGTGAAATATACTCTCTGACCGTTCTCTAGATGCACCCCCAAATGTAAAACAGTGGGATGACGTTCGTGAATAGGGAATGAAAATATACGCCAAATTGCTTCATTGCTTGCAGTTCACATATCTACCAACTTGATAGCGCGTGATTTCATCGTTGGTATTGGATGCACGGTGATTGTCGGTTGATAGTGCCACACGGTCCATGAATCATATTCGTGACTACAACATCATGTAGGTCTGGATCGGTTTCAGGAGCAGGAATCTCCGCACATATGATGTCATCTATTTGATTTGGCCGAATTCTTTCGACTAACCAAATCAGAATGTGAGCATGCGGTAGGCCTCGTTTTTGCCATTCGATTGAATACATCCAGCATCGAGTATTCCCAAAGACGTGTTGCTTAACAATGTAACTCATTAGTGACCGAATTTTTTGCCTGAAAACACGTGCGGTGATGTCGTGTCGATCACTTGATGTTTGTCCGGGAAGCAGCAATTGAATAATTTCTATCCATTTCGGATGTAAATGTAATGAATAGATCTGGCCGACCATAATTACGAACATATGTCATTGCATCTTGCGCATATTCATGCAAATGACGCGGGCTACCTATGTATATCGCCGGTAAAATAGTCAATCGACCAACATTTTCTGAATCTCCTTCTGTGCTAATTGCATCGCGTAAATGGATATACTCTTCCGAACGCAATTTAGCTTGATTAAACCGAATGAAAGTCAGGCGCTCCGTTTCGATTTTAACGGACATGTCAACGCAATATTGTTGAAGCAGTCAACGAAATCGCAACAAATAATTGTCAGAATTTTCACGAATCATCAAACGATATGCGTAATAATTCATCGAACTAACCTTCTTGGTAGTTTCCTCACCTGAAACAAATGCAGTAAAAATTGTATTTTAGAACCCGTAATAGGTTAACGACTCTTACAGCTACTCTCTACTAAATTAGAAATTACAACTTTTTTTGAGTACTAAAAGCAAACAGAATAAAATGTATATCAAGTTAAAATGAAAACAACAATATTGATCTTACCATTCAATGGATTAATCATTTTGATATTAAAGTGATATCCATCGTCTCCTTGCCAAAACATCAGCGGGTATTGTAACGCGTCATATGAACGGTGTGTTTCATATATTCTTTGTAGTTGCCCAGTATTGCGTCGTGTAAGTACAATATCACGTGTTTCCAAGTTTTCACCAACAATCAGGATTGCCACTTCATCGATTGTTGGAGCATTAAATGTGCGTTCATGTGTTCCAGCTGGTCTTTTATCTGCTCTGATCACAACTTTATAGTCATCATTTGGCATGCGCTCTAAAGCAGTCTTGAACAGCCTGACCAATGCATGATGTTCATGAAGCATTTGCTGCAGATCTTGGAGAATTGCTCTTTTCGTAGCTGTGTTGATCCCTTGACGCCGGTTAAGTTGTTCTTCCATATTGCCCATGAAGTATATTTGCAAGAATTTATGCTGTGCATCTTCTATAGGTTGCAATGATCCAATGCGATGGCAAATCTGGCCTTGAATCTGTAAAGTCAAAACCATAGATATAGTTAGATTTACAAACACTTTTTTTTTCAATAATAACATGCCATTTTTATTTCAGAGACAAATACAGAAATCTAACAAACTACATTCCAGATTTTTTTTACAATGATAAAAAATAAAGTTTTTAACGTAAATTACCTTAAATGTCGGATTATATCCGTGTTCTTCGATAATTTCCGCCCCAAATGAAGTCATTTGGAAACAGACATTGTATTTTTGAGTGTTCGCTAGAAAATGTCGTGATTCTAGTGTTTCGCCATAAAGCAGGGAGCACAATGGCTCTGGTGGCGGGACCAATAATGGAAATTTCACTTTACCACTAAGGCAGCACAAACCAGGCGTTTCACCAGCAAACTTCAATGCTCCACAATGCTGGCAAACAACGTCCATTGGACCAATGCAAACTAAACGATGCAAGCTGTAGTCGATGGTGCAATCATACAGAAACGCTGCTCGATTAAAATCAATACTTGAACCATTTCTTCTTGCACTTCGAAGATTATTCCTCTGTTCATCTGTACGATAAGCTCGACGATTTCTCGTTTCTAACCTAGCCGTTTCACGGGCTGCCTCTCTTTGCTCTTGTGTTTGAGAAGCACGAATTAAGGCCCTTCTTTGCTCCATACTAACGCGGCGCTGTTCTCGTGCAATTTCTCGTTCTCCATCAGATAATTGACTCGCGATATTCCGTTGCCTAATTGCATTACGGCTTCGCTGGGAAAGATTAGATCTTCTAGGACGCGGCATTGTTATTAAAATGTGCACTCGCATAAAACCACCAAATATAATAACAGTGACAACTTTCGAGACATAGACAATAGCTCAAAGAGTATATAACCACTACGTATGAATATCTTATCAAGAAAAATCATATACAACCTATAAAAAGACATTTACACTTTTGTTAACCTGTAGATTTTTTTCCTTATTCTTATAACCTTTACCAACTGATTTTTTATTCTTTTTTATTTGGTCCTTTCCGATGATTTTATGTTTTTACTGTAGAATAAATCTTAGGTATTATTTTCTGGAATTAAAAATTAAATAATTAATAAATAATTTTCGAAAATTAATGGCTAAAACAAACAAATATAACATACCTGAACTTTGTAGACATTTTACAAAAAATAAATTTCTAAACGCACACATGATGTCTTCAGAAAAAAAAAATTTTTGCTTAAAGTTCTCAGCACCAAAAAAAATTATAGTTGTTACACTATTTGACAGGATTGTACAACTAATGTTTTACATGTAATTAACAAATCAGCATCTATTTCATTGTTTTTAAGATGTATTCTGCTATTCGTGACGGAAACAAATCCAACAAATCAAAAACCATGGTCCAGCCGTTCTCGAGTTATAAGTGTTGTAACAAACACGACTTTCTTTTATATAAATATAGAAGATAGAAGATTGTAAAAATATTACTACCACCAGCGGCGGCTAGTGCGACATTGTTTGTATGTAAGTACCTACTATTGAGAGTAGTTCTCTCTCTCTGTAGCTATAGCTTACATATCAGAATAATACATAGGCTACTTTCTATCCCGGGAATGTGTTTCCGCGGGAATTGGGAAACGAAAAACTATTCCACGCGGGCGGAGCCGCGGGCGTCCGCTTGTTATAATATAAAACCAAAGAATACAAAAAATATATCAATATCGATTATTACTTTGTTAATTATATTTTATATCTGATTTATAATAATATTATGTTCTATTATATTGTTAAGTAATACAAATAAAAATGCTTGCCAATTGTGATTTTATTTTGTTAGACATAAATGATAGAGACTGATTTGAAATACAAAGCTAAAATAAATACATTTCATTTTTTGATCACCATGTATTATTCTCTCCACGTCATTTCGTTTATAATGTTTACACACGGAATTAGAATCCATATACCACGGAATTAGAATTTTTACCACGGAATTAGGAGCTTCTGACTTTTGGATTTTTTTATTAATTTAACAGTTTTAATGAACTTTTAGCGTCAAATTGTTGGTATTTTTCAAAAATAAGATAGCTTACACTTCTAATAAAAATAGCCTTATGTAGAAAAAGGCACAATGAATACTTAATTTTTGAGGTTCTTTCGAGATTTGGTGAAAACACCACGGAATTAGATGCCTTTACCTTACCACAGAATAGGGAATAGTAAAACGTACTGTTCAATCCTCCCGGCCATGAGAAAAAATAAAATAGGCGACTTCCACACTAGATTAGGGCGTTTATTCGATATACTTTTAAAACATTAAGTAGGTAATTTATGTATAGGTGTTGGCTGTAACGCTTTCTAGCGGCAAGTACCGTGCACATTTGTCGTTCACTGAGATCGGCGGGGGCCGGTCAAACTGAGTTTTAGTACCAGTTCCTTACGTTAATTTGCTCGAAATACGTTTTCGTATTCGTCCATATATTTCACACAGTTCCCTGACGCTAGGGGCGCTGGTATGAAATGTATGGGAAATTTCGATCAAATTTCGGCTAGTATTATAGCTGTTGGCTAGTTCGTAGATGCGCCAATACGTACCTATGTACAAAAACGACCAAAAATCTGTTAGCATACTCAGAAGTTATAGCATAGATTGTAATAGTAGTTGGTAATACTTAGGTAGCCACATAAATGGATAGACTGGTTATCGAGGAAGGTTTTTGTGTATAATTTGTCAAGTAGGCAAAGCCGCGGGCGTCCGCTAATTAGGTATTAAAGTTATTTTTAAATTTTTTTTTAGATTTCGGTGCATCAAGTGATCCATGTGACTATCAAACCTATGCAGGCAAAAAGGCTTTCTCTGAGATAGAAACGAGGACGTTCTCCAAGTACATAGCAAACGTTAAAAATCTCGAGGGTTATATCGCCTTCCACTCAGACGCTCAGATACTATTACTACCATATTCAGATTCTACTAAACACGACAAATATTATAATGATATGGTAAGTGAATTTTATAATTATTTATTTTGTTTTATTTTTTTTATTTAAACTTTTATTTCAGTCAACTTAGACTAGTTACAGATCTTATAAAGTAATCTACGGCCCATAGATTTATACCTAAAAACTAAGAATACATAATAATATAAATATTGCTTAGGCATCGAGGCCCATAATAATAAATACCTTAAATAATACCTAAAATACATATCTATATTATTATATTATATAAAACTTAAATCTATGTCGACGCGTTCGCATTGCCCCGGAACCGCCCGGAACACCACACCCCTCGGCCAGAAGTCTTCTTTGGTTACCGTTTCCAGAGCCGTCGACGGCATACGCACCACGAACAACTTAATGGTACCAAAACGTTAAAACATCACATAAGTCTACATGCTTTTTTACGCAATATGTTTTACTAATACACTGTCGGATTAGCTAAGTAACATTCGTCCTAGCTGATGGAATTCAGGTTCGGATTCCAGAATAGTAATAGATTGAAACTATATTTTATAAGCAATGAAGTATGCTAACTTTTTCACAAATAACCACTCGTATCTTGGTCAGTTGGTAGAACGGTTCTCCTAGAAAGCGAACAGTCGCTGTTTTATGCCCAACCCAACATTATTTGAGAAAAAGTTAGTACCTAATATCTTTTAGGGTACCGCGTAACAGCAATACAGCTTGCCCATATTACGGGGGACCAAAAAAAAAGCGAAATGTGGGTATGGAATTACCCCTCTACGTACCCTCGGGGATATAAGCGTGATTACGTGTATCTACGTATATGTTTAAATATTTTTTTTATTTTATATATCACCCTCACTATTTTTCAACCGATTTCCAAAAAAGGAGAAAGTTCTTAATTCGACTGTGTTTTTTTTAATGGGAAGCTACTACTTCCCAAGTCCTATACCGGTAACTATTTGGTGCCATTTCGGTAGTTTGAAGCCGGTTGTTGCGTCAGTTTTTGACGTGTATCTATACTTCTATACTACTATTATAAACAGGAAAGATTAGTATGTTTGTAATGAATAAACTAGAAAACTACTGTGCCGATTTCAAAAATTCTTTTGCCATTGGAAAGCTATATTCACCCTGAGTAACATAGGCTACTTTTTATCCCGGTAATGTGTTCCCACGGACCGGGAACGAGTAAACTAAATCACGCGGGCAGAACTGCGGCGATCAGCTAGTTTTCAATAAATTTATTAAATGTAATACAAACACTAGGTAGTCTGATTTCTATTACTGTTAGCGACAACCTTAGCAGTGTTATATTTCTGATAAAAATTTAAACGTTCAACTCTTTACTGATTGATTCACAGAAAGTCTAAATTGTTGGTTACAGAACGATGAGTTGAATGTCTCTTACAAGCCCCATCTCTCGGAGTTCTGGGTCTCCTAACATCCCTCATGACAATGTATCTTTGTTTTTAATTACAGAAAAAAATAGGCACAACATCACTTGAGTACGGATACAAAGTTAATAAAGAAAAATATGAAGGTCCAGCTACAGCAGCTGAAATTTTGTGTAAGATACTTTTGTTACATTCAGATATTTTTTTTACAAAATATCCCGTTTACACTTTGGTTTGTGATTAGTGCAAATTAATAAATTTTCTGATTTCCATATCAGAAAATGTATGAACTCGCAATAATCACTAAATCTGGCTTTAGACTGGATTGAAACCATGTCAGTTCCGTTTTAAAGGGAATGCCCTGAATGGCCATCGGCCATGACCTAACAACTGCGATCGTACGTAATTTTTGGTAGTTTTCACTTTGTTCAAAAGTCCGAGACGCCCAGAACTTTAATTGGCTGTGCCATAGCGGCTGACACGTAAGATTTTGTTACCTTTCATCAAAATTTCATCTGAATTTTTTTTGAATATAAGTTTAATTTTTTTAATTATAGACTCACACACGTCACATTTACATTACAAAATATCGTTTAAAAAATCCTCCGCATCATTGCCGACTGGGAAGGCTCCCAGAATGCTGGCTGTGTTGCCACGTTGGATGGCGATACTTATTCTTTGGGCTAGAAAATAGCCAGCCTTCTGGTCCTGAGAAGCATCGATTAGGCGTTTAGCAATGTCTCTATAAAGGCATTTAATTAAATTTTTTTAATTAAATTACAACATAGCTGCTACTTTTTATTAATTTCATTCGGCCATTTTGGACATAACCCATTATAAATGTGCCCGGTGAAGGCAATACTCGCAAATTGTGGGTGTGTAATGCACCTCTGCCTACCCCTTCGGGGATATATGCGGGATATGTGTGTGTAAGATTTCACTTTGTTTCAGACAAAGCATCAGGTGGAAGTATGGATTGGGTTCATAAAAAACTGGATATCCCTCTGGTCTTCACCTACGAACTAAGAGGGAAGTACTTCCACTGGCCTCCAGAGAGAATCCTCGAACAAGGCAATGAAGTGACACAGATGATACTTGGTCTAATAACTGAAGCAGTTAATATCGGATATGACTAATTACTGGCGTTTGCAGACTGCTGCTTCGCACTCGTGGTTTGATTAAGATTGTGCACTGTAATGTTTTTAATTTTGTAAGTTAGGGTGTTTAACGATGGAAATAAAATATTCATTTGAGCCCCGGTATTATTTATTGTAAAAACCCTTAAGACAATATAGGGAAACTGAGGGTCCCCCCTCACCAAGGTATTAATCTACTTTTACCTTAGGATACAATTAAATGTCTATCCTAGATACCATGTTATACTTTAATACAGGGTATGATCAGGCCTCCGTCACTCGCTCAAGGCCGCGCGCTTTATACCTACCGCTCGGCGTACTTTCGAGAGTACAAACTGGCAGAGGGCTGCCGAACGCCCGCCTGAGCGCTCGCATCGCACTGCACTGCACGTTTCCCGCGCTTACGCTTCGAAATACAGAAGCCACGTAAGTAATTATTGTGCGGATTAAGCAGGCATGCAAATGGTATGCACTATTTAAATAATAACAAAATGCATTTTTAACTTGGGTTTCATTTACTTACATTTCCTTTTGTTTTTCGTGCATCGGGATTATGTTTGGCTAACAAAAAAGGCGCCCAAGTGCGAGTCGGACTCGCCCATGAAGGGTTCCGTAGCAGCAAGTAACATAATATTTGAATTTTTACGATTTATGGCGTATTAAAAAAACAACTACTTACTAGATCTCGGTTAAACCAATTTTCGTAGAAGTTTGCATGGTAATGTACAACATATATATTTTTTGTTTTACCATTCTCTTATTTTAGAAGTTAGAGGTGGGGGGACACATTTTACCACTTTGGAAGGGTGTCTCGCGCAAACTATTCAGTTTAGAAAAAAAATGATATTAGAAACCTCAATATCATTTTTGATGACCTATCCATAGATATTATTTATTTTCTTTTTAGGGCTCTGTACCCAAAGGCGAAATACAGAACCCTATTACTAAGACTTCACTGTCCGTCTGTCTGTCTGTCTGTCTGTCTGACTGTCCGTACGTCCGTCTGTCACCCGGCTGTATTTCATGAACCGTGATAATTAGTATACCTTGAACCGTGACATAGTAAATAATGTATTTATGTTGCCGTTATAACAACAAATACAAAAAACCAGAATAAAATTAATATTTTAGGGTACAACAAACGTGATTTTTATGCCGTTTTTATTTATTGATCAATAAAAAAACATAAATCATTATATAAAATTAAATCAAATTGGATTGACTAATAAAAAAATGGTTGATTCGTAACATTCGTTTTATTACAATAATCATCATAGGTACAACCCTAGCGCATTCTTACGATGGCGTCACTCGCACGGCGGGCAACACAGTCTCGACTCTATATACGCGTGTTTAAGGTTCAATTCTCCTCGTTCTGTGCAGCAGGTTTTATTATTAAAATTTTGTAGGTTAATATAAAGTAGGTATTTTAGCTTTTGTATGGGAGTGATGTATCTGTTACGTAGTAACTATTTATTAATCTGTGGTATGATGTGTATCGTGTGTATGAGGGTGCTGAACCTACGTGTCGCGATCCGTCCGAACGGTGCGTATATTCTCAAGACTTTATGAACAAAAAAATACAACATTACAGTACAAAAGCTAGCTTATTTCTGCCACGAGTAATATCTCTAATCATAAAAAAATATATCTAAAGGCTTCCTTAGCGTAAAGTTATGTTATAATCAGAATAATTGTTTCTAATACCTACCTAAAGAAAAAAAACAACAATAAGTAGATGTTTTTAGGTTACTGTACGCAAAGGATGAAACCTACAAACTGATATTTCGATGTCCGCCCGTCCGTCTGTCATGGGCGGTATCTCATTTATTTATTTATTTATTACAAGGTACGCTTACAGACTACTGTCATCACATGATAAAAAACATTTGAGGCAGATTTACAAGTCCAGACAGTGATCCAAATTTAGCATACACATCATGACAAAAGTAAACATAAAGTATAATTAATTCTCTTATATCAAAGCAAGGAAATTAAGTTAAACTTAAGGAAAAGCACTTATGATACGCGATACGACTATCTTGTACTGGGAGAGTGCACCGTGGAATACATCCACATCCTCCACCCGATTCAACTCATTGAATGTACGACACATCCTAACCAGAGGGTTATAGAATGAGGTATTATTTTTGTAGGCCTGAATCAGAAACACATTTGGACAGCGTGACCTGTCTCTTATGTTAATAGATACAGCAGACAACAAGCATGGCGCATCAATGACAGAGTGAATAATCTTGTGGAGGCAAAGGAGATCATATCTTTTGCGGCGGGCGTGAAGTGAAATCATACCAAACTCCGCCAATCTCTCATTATAGTCCCGCAATGATCTACCATAGTTAAATTTGCGGGCGACGTACTTCAAGCAACGTCGCTGCACGCTCTCTATGGCATCTGTATGAACACCATAGAAAGGGGACCATACTGGACAACAATATTCAAGACCACTCCGGACCAGACTTGTAAAAAGAGTCAATAAACTCTGTTTTCTTTTAAAATTTTTGGTTGACCTGATGATAAAGCCCAGTAGTCTGCGGGCTCTATTTACTATATGTGAGTAGGACGGTAGGAGGCGGAATGTCAGTTGCTCATCAAAAAGCACTCCTAAATCCTTAACGGAAGTCTTTCTCTCCAAAGCTTGACCTTCCACAAGATATTCATTGTTAGTTATATTACGTCTTCTAGTGAAAGAAATATAACAGGACTTCCTCACGTTAAGACTCATTTTGTTGAATGAGCACCACTCAGAGACCATTTTCAAGTCATCCTGAAGCGCTACTCTATGTTTAAGATCTCTAACATCCGCGAAAATTTTGAGATCGTCGGCGTAGAGAAGGGAGGGGCAGGATTATCGGCTGACAAGGTCATTTATAAATATAACAAAAAGAAGTGGCCCATGTGTGATCCCTGCGGAACCCCGGATGAAGCTGATATGGACGAAGATGAATAGGCCTTCACGGTGACAAGCTGACTACGGTTACCCAGGTAAGAAGAGACCCACCTTAGCAAAGAACGCCGTAATGTTTAAGTTTAAGGCTTAGTAGATGGTGACTGACTTTATCGAAGGCCTTACTGAAATCTAGGTATATAGCGTCAACCTGACCTCCAGTGGCAAACGACTGACAAAGATAATTTTTAAACACCAACAAATTACTCAAAGTCGATCTCTTTTTGACAAAACCGTGCTGCTTCTCTGATAAATAGTTACTGAGGTGATGATAAAGGGGGGAGTATACCAGAGTTTCGAATAATTTGGCCAGACAAGACAAGATACTTATCGGCCTATAATTAGCACACTGTGCTTTGTCACCCGCCTTAAATATAGGAACAATATGTGCCACCTTCCAATGCACTGGAAAGATTCCAGACTGTAAAGATTTATTAAAAATAATAGACAGTGGGAGAGATAGTTCCTCACAACACCTCTTTATAAACACCGGCGGGATTCCATCTGGACCCGCTCCCTTTCGTACATCCAACTGCTTTATTTTTGAGCAGATATCCTGTTGGTTGATCAAGACCTGGTACAGAGACAAGTTTCCAATCTCAGGCATATTATGGAGAACGGAGGATTGTCCATCAAGAGGACCGTCGTAGACTGATCCGAAGTATTCAGCGAACAGTTCGCAGATACCTTATCCATTAGAACAACTTTTACTGTTATGCACCATTGTAAGGGGTATTGTAGAACCACCCTTCCTGTCGTTAACATATCGCCAGAACAGCTTAGGATCGTCACTCAAGGACTCCTCCACGGAAGCCAAAAAGGTTCTATAACAGTCTGTGATAAGGGCCTTACACCTGCTACGAAGTAGAGAAAATGTATCATAATCCCTAGGATTAGAAAATTTTTTAAAACGCTTGTGGAACTTATTTTTCTCCTTAATACAGCGTATCAGCGCCTGGCTGTACCAGAGTGGGTATCTGTCAGAAGCTAAGTTTCTTACAAGAGGTGTGTTTTTTGAAATTATCTCATTTAATATCTTATAAAAAGAATCCAAACATTCGTTGACGTCCGCTGGTGAGAGTAAAAATTCCCAGTGCTCGCAACTCAACTCAGATTTCACATTGACATACTGACATTTGTTAAAGTTATAACGGGCATTAAATTTGGGTTTAGTTACCCTAACACTACCATATGTGACTTCAATCTGATATGCCAAATGATGCTTATCTGAGTGGCATAAGGGTTCGGTCTGCTGTACAGTGACCAAATTGTGATGTAAAGTAGTCAACACAAGGTCCAAATATCGGTTATTTTTGTTAGGAATATCGTTGCATTGAATCAAGCTACAGACGTCCATCGTTTCTATAAGTAAATTAGCCTTACGATCAAGTGGATTTGTTGGTAGGGTGATGGCACAGTCCATCCGCCTGACCCATGTTAAGTTTGCACTATTGAAATCGTCCAGCACAAGAAAGTCGCCACCAAAAGCAGAGCTGAGTATTATATTTTGTGTATTATGATGAAATGCTTCCACATCCTCCAAAGGTAAATCAGGTGGTAAATAGCAAAGACAAATATGTAAAGACGTATCATCCCGTTTACCGGATGGTATGGTGAGCCAGATATCCTCAACTCTGCTTTCCCAAGCCGTCTGACGGACAACACTTATATTATTTTTCACAGCAACATAGACACCTCCACCTTCCTGCTTATGGGAGCATGCACTCTCGCGATCACGCCTATGAACGATATACCTATTATCTATAGTCTCGCAATCGAAAACGCTACTGTCAAAATTTGTCTCAGTCAGACAGACAATATCATAATCAGCATTTAAGAGATTTAAGTAAATAGTATCAAGCTTAGATCTAGCCCTACCCAAATTTTGATAAAAGATATTATACATTGTTAATGGAAAGTGTAAACTAAACAGCAAGGGCCAAATAAAGTAAGTAATATAAAGTTTGTTTCTTTTAACTATTAACAACAAACTTACAACTTTTCGAGAAAATCAAGATTCCTAATAGGAAAGGCTTTAGCATTATCATCTTTACGTATATAGATTTGACCATATTTTATCCATACATATTTAAAACCACGATCCTTGGCAAACTTTCTCACTGCAGCATGTAAGCTCTTTTGTTCCGGACTCAGATGCTCCGTGACGAAAACTCTACAGGTGCCACCCGGAATTTCAAGGTCCGAAGACGTTTAACCACGTTCAGGGTGAGCTTTGTTGTACCTATGTGTCCCCGAAAGCACTAGATCCCTGATCATTGGTGTTGAGAACGTAACCACTATGTTTCGTGGCCTACTGGAGGAGGCGTCAAATTTTGCAACTCTGCGGCATGCGCTAATATTGCCGTCAGCTATAGGAACCTTCCCCACGTCACACAGTTTCTTCAACAACAGGAAGACGTTCTCGTTTTTGCGTTCAGGCACTGCTTGTATTTCAATATTGTAGCCTCGTGACACTTTCTCCATCCCCGCGAGACGTGAATTAAGTTTTGCTATTTCAGATTGTAGCCTATGATTTTCCGACTCCAAAACCTTTATGGTGCTAGCGGTATTCTGAATGTCAGACCTCAGCTCCTGCTGTTCCTGGCAAATAAAATCTGTGGTAACACTAAAATCATCCTTAATATCTTTAATAGCATTTTCTATTTCGCTTGCTACCATTTCCTTGACATCATTACGTAAGGCTTTACGGAAGCTCTCCATAAATACTGTTAGACTTGAGTTGAGCTTCTGATCCAGAAGAGCATCTATCCCCTCCATAGTCACCACCTCAGCAGTGTCTGTAACGGAGTTGGACTTTGACACTTGCACAGCGGGTGCGGCAGCATTAGAGCACTCAGGTGAAATCACATCACAGGAAATATTCAAAGACTCGTTGCCAAGTTGTAGTGAATGGCGTCCGCGCACTGGTGTGTTGTCGGAGGTCCGAGTTCGCCTTGTAACGTTATTACACGAGGGGCAAGACCAGTTCGATGTTTGCTCCTTTTTAAGAGTAGAAAATTGAATCTCATTAATATTAAGACATTGGTAATGGTACTTAACAAGACACAACCGACATATCAATGCTTCTTTGCCAACGAGGGCCGTATTACAGGCGCTACAAATCATGTTTACAGCAAATCGCCACTCACTTTGCAGACAGGTGCAACTACTTGCAAGTTTATTTTATTATGTCCCGAAAGGTCCTGTGTCAAAGACAAATGTCCACCTCACTCGTCAGTCTATTTTAGTGTGTCCCAAAACACTCCTGTGTGAAAGGCCCGGTGACACTATAATGGTCAAAATGTCCGCTTCACTCGCCAGTTCACGACCACACGCAAATTGATGTATGTGGGTAGCACGAAAAAAAAAATGTCTGACGTTTTAATGTATTTCCACATATAAGTCCATCGAAAGAACAGGATCCAGGAAACCCCTACACCATCCCACTCGCGGTATCACTGTGCACAAGATGATATATGATACTTGTGAAAACTATTGCTTTAAACTTATTTCCAGACAAAATACAACGGTCGAACATTACGTGAACACCAACTATCTGCAGACCTAACATGAACCGTGAACCATGAACCGTGGACCATGAACCGTGTATCATGAACCGTGATAGTTAAAAAGTTAATATTTTCACA
>OY748292.1:4971167-5038011 GCA_963556515.1 Nudaria mundana
AATATTTTCACATGATGTATTTCTGTTGCCTTTATAACTACAAACAGTATATAATTATTATATAATGTTACGAGCCGGGGTTCTACGGAATGGAAAATGCCGATCAATCTACCACAAAACACTTTATTTATTACACCACTAATTTACACTTCACTATAAAGCTTCACTAAACACTTTTAATCGCACTTGAACTCGCAGGTATAACTCGTATTATCGCTCTGGAAATACTGATGATCCGCCACCGAAGTGCTCCGCCTTTATAGTGCGGTCATTACTCTAGATTACTCTGGAATTTTCACGGAAGAAATATCGCGAACATTCCACACCTTCGAGATGCTTCTAGATAACACGTTACATAGAAGTACCTTGACAGAACATTCCCGAAAGACGTTACGTAGTAGTACTGCGATTTGCTACTAGATGGCGCTGAGTTTGGTAGTCTTATTACTCGCTACGAGATGGCGTTACACTGCCCCCTCCTAAGACATGCTCGTCCCGAGCATTGTCAGGCCCATAATATCGCGCCAATCGATCCACATGAACTATGTTTGGCGCACTTCTTGGACTCTTCCGTATTCGGTAAGTGACATCGTTAATCTTGGTCACAACTCGGTATGGTCCATCCCATTTAGCTTGCAGCTTAGGAGACTTCCCTTTACTGCGGACTGGGTTATGTAACCACACTAACGAAACTTCATCGAAGCTCTTATTGTTTGTCTTTCGGTCGTAACGGGTCTTCATCTTTTCAGACATTTGTTGACCTGATTGTCTGACATGCTCATAAATGTCATTCATCCTGCTGCGCAAGTCATTCGCATAATCGGTGATATTGCGTGGAGCGTCAGGTGGTATACCGGTTATTAAATCGGCAGGCAACCGTAATTCTCTTCCAAAGTTCGCATAAGCTGGTGTCACTGACGTGCTTTCGTGAACCGCACTTCGGTAAGACAAAAGAAACGGTTGGAAGTGCTTGTCCCAATCTTTTTGCCTGCTTTCCACAACTTTTGCCAGATATCTCTCCAATGTCTGATTAAATCGCTCCACCATTCCATCTGACTGCGGGTGGTAAGAGGTCGTTCTGGTTTTGTGAGTACCCATGACCCGACACATTTCCTGGAACACCTGAGATTCAAAATTTCTTCCTTGATCGCTATGGATTTCTAGAGGCACCCCGAAACGACAGAAGACTTCGTGAACTAATTTATCTGCGACCGTAGTAGCTTCTTGATTAGGTATAGCGAAGACTTCTGGCCACTTCGTGAAATAATCTATCACAACCATGAAGTACTTGTTTCCGCTTTCATTTTCAGGAAACGGTCCCGCAACATCTAGGGCTATCCTTTCCCATGGTGCCCCAACGTTATACAGTTTCAGTGCACCTCTGCTCCGTGTATGAGGTCCTTTCACAGCAGCACAACTCGTACATTTGCGACACCAGTCCTCAACGTCGTCGCGACAGTGGATCCAGTAAAACCGCTCACGTATCTTCAACAGAGTCCTTTTTACTCCCATATGGCCCCCTGAACATCCATTATGGTAGAGCTGTAGCACATCTGGGACCTTAACTTTAGGGACGACCATTTGCAAATGACAGCTGTCTCCTCGAGCATTTTCCCATTTGCGGCACAAGACTCCATCCTGAATAACTAAACTGTCCCATTGCGCCCAATAACTTTTTGTGATTGAACTCATTGAAGCGACTTCACTCCACATGGGTTTAGGAGCACTTGCTTTAATCCACTCAAATATTGGCTTGATGTCTGCGTCGTCCTGTTGAGCATGTTGTAGGCTTTCTTTCCATTCGTCGCTCAGATCCGTTTTAAGCATCTTCACAGGTATGGCTTCCTTTATCTCCTGTTTGGCACAGTGCTTACAGTCTTCAGGGCAAGGTCTTCTTGACAATGCGTCTGCGTTGCCATGGGATCTCCCACTGCGATGTTCGATTACAAAGTCATATTCCTGTAATAGCTCAATCCATCTGGCGACTTGTCCTTCTGGATTCTTGAATTGTAATAGCCACTTCAATGCAGCATGGTCGGTACGTATAAGGAATTTTCGCCCTAGTAAATATTTGCTGAAATGCTGCAATGTCTTCACCACGGCGAGTAATTCTCTCCTCGTGACGCAATAATTCCTTTCAGGTTTCGATAAGGATTTGCTGAAGTAGGCTATAACGACCTCTCGATCTCCTTTCCGTTGAGATAACACACCTCCGAGTCCGATATCACTTGCGTCTGTGTCAACTATAAATTCATTTTCCGCATCAGGATAACCCAAAATAGGTGTATTGCACAGACGATTCTTTAGCTCCTGGAATGCGATGCCGCAGCTTCCGTCCCAGCAGAATTGTCGCTTTTCCTCCGTGAGCTTGTGTAAGGGCTTGGCAATATCCGCAAAGTTCTGGACGAATCGCCGGTAGTATGAGCACAAACCCAAAAATGCTCTGACCTGCGTCTTATCCTTTGGAACCGGCCAATCCTTGACGGCGATGATTTTCTCTGGATCCGTGCGGATACCATCTTCAGACACTACGTAGCCTAGGAAGCTTACTTGCCGTTTGAGGAATGAGCACTTCTTCGGGCTGAGCTTCAGGTTCGCGCTTCGGATCTTTACAAGCACGCGTTCCAGGTTTTGAAGATGCTCTTCTAACGTACGGCCCACGATGATAATATCATCTAGATAGACAAGACAGGCGTCCCCAGTCAATCCAGCGAGTACAATTTCCATTAATCTTTCAAAAGTAGCCGGGGCGTTGCATAAACCAAATGGCATAACTTTAAACTGCCACAAACCCTTTCCTGTGGAAAATGCAGTCTTCTCTTTATCCTTCGGATCGATTTCAACTTGCCAGTAGCCACTTTTCAGGTCTAGCGTGCTAAACCACTTCACCCCTGTCAGCATGTCCAACGTGTCATCGATCCTTGGTAAAGGGTAGCTGTCCTTTTTCGTAACGTCGTTTAAACGACGATAGTCGACACAAAACCGCATACTGGCATCTTTCTTCCTCACCAGCACTACAGGTGAGCACCATGGACTTGACGATGGTTCTATCACACCATCTTTTACCATTCCTTCAATCATGGTCTCAACTTCCTTTTCTCGTGCTACTGGCAGTCTCCTTGGTCGCTGACGGATGGGTGCCTCATTTCCTGTATTGATTTTATGCTGAACCAATCCAGTCTTCCCAATGTCAGCATCACTCGAAGAGAAAATATCGGCGTACTTGAGTAACATCTTCTTAGCCTTGTCCATTTCATTCTTCGTTAAGATGTTACGACAGTCTTCTAAAAGTGTCAACACGTTGTTTCTAGCGTCCTTGTTGACGATGTTCCCAGTACTCAACTCTTGGCATCGGCGCATCCAATCTACTTCTTCGCAAGTGCCAATCAATGTGCTCTTTTCTATCACGTGTTCCTTATCACTAAGGTTCAGCACACGTACCACTGAGGCTTCATTGGCTCTTACCAGAGTTCGGGCCATTTTCCATGGAAGTTCATTGTATATCCCTTCTATGAGTACACATCGATGTGTTCGCCCAGAATTCTGAGGGAGACTAACTGGTACAGTCGTTTCTGATCTGGCAGGAAGCACGACCTTCTTCAAGCTGTACACTTTTCCTGATAACGCTCCTTCCATGAAAAGTTCCTCTTGACCACATTTCATCGCTCCTTGCTTGACGTCGATCTCACAAGAGTTCTTCCTCATAAAGTCTAAGCCCAGTATGCAGTCATCCATTATGTCAGCCACAATGACATTATGCAGGTAAATTCCATTGCCCAACTTTAACTGCATCTCTTTCTCTCCTCGGACGGGTATGCGCTGACCCGTGGCCGTTACCAAGTTGATGCGGTCACGGTTTGCAGAGTCCCCAAGGAACCGATTTGCAAGTCGGGAACTGACAACAGTGCGAGATGCTCCAGTATCTATTGTCAGCTTGCATGGTGTTCCATTTACCTCGCCCTTGATGATCAGGCTGTTCCCATCCTGGGTTTGTGAGATCGAAACCCTTGGGGGTCTTCCAACATCAGCCAGCACTCGCCCCGCAGTCCTGGCATTTATTCGTTTCCCTGCTGTTGCTGGGCGGTGACGTTAGCCACCTTATCCTCTTGGGAACGACTTTCTTCTCTTTCAGCAGTCCGCTTTGGGCAACTGGATCGAAGGTGGCCCCTCTCACCACATGTGTAGCACCTAGGGCTATACCTCGTGAAACGGTCGCGAGCCGGTGATGCTACAACTTCCCTGACGCGGTGAGATCGATGATCTTTCCGTACGGCTTCGACCTCCAAAGCATGAGCCAAGGCGTCTTTGAGAGTCTCATGGTGCCCGAGCCTCACAGCAGCCCTGACTTCCAGGTCGTGGATGCCGTCGATGAATGCTTGCACCAGATTCCCATTGATGAGCGCAGGTACCGACTGGTATGCTTTCCGTACCAGCTTCTCTACTTCCAGGGCCCACTGTTGCAAGTTTTCGCCAGTGCGCTGGACACGATCGTTCAGCTGCGCACGATACACGTGTTCCAGGTGAGCGTCACCGTATCTGGCTTCCAAGGCTTCTAGTAGCTGCTCGTAGGATACATCGTCTCCGAGAGCTTCTAGGATGGTTAACGCCTTGTCTCGCAGACCCAATGTAAGCGCAGTCATGGCCTGGGCTTTGCTCCACCCGTTTGCCTTCTTAACGGCCTCAAACTGCTTTTTATAGGCCGACCATGATGATGTCCCATCGAATGGAGGTACTTTAAATCCACGTGCTGAAGGCACAGCAGGTAAGGAAGTCGCATTCCCATCTCCAGCTTTCAAATTTTCCCAGCTCTTTCCTCACATATTCTGTAATCTGGTTTTTTACATCTTCTATCCGTGTTTCGGCTTCCGTGATGCGGTTCTCAACATGATGAACTTGATCCTTCATCACATTCATCTCCTTGCCAAAAGTCGCTCGAAGATCTTTCATGAGGAGCATCTGTTCCTCCTGGCGGCGTGTCTGTTCCTCCTGGCGGCGTGCCTGCTCCTCCTTGTCGCGCAGCAGCTGTTCTTCCAACCGGCGGTCCTGCTCCTCCTGGCGGCGTGCCTGCTCCTCCTGGCGGCGTGCCTGCTCCTCCTGGCGGCGTGCCTGCTCCTCCTTGTCACGCAGTAGCTGTTCTTCCAACCGGCGGGCCTGCTCCTCCTGGCGGCGTGCCTGCTCCTCCTGGCGGCGTGCCTGCTCCTCCTTGTCCCGCAGCAGCTGTTCTTCCAACCGGCGGGCTTGCTCCTCCTGGTGGCGGGCCTGCTCCTCCTGGTGGCGGGCCTGCTCCTCCTGGCGACGGGCTTGCTAATCCTGGTGGCGGGCCTGCTCCTCCTGGCGACGGGCTTGCTCCTGTAGCATCGCCATCAGCGCAGCAAAGTCTGGAGGTGCTGGCGCTGGAGATACCGTGGGCGGGCCTGCTTCCACCGTTGGCTGCTCCTGACCACCCAACCTCTCCGGCGTATTACCTCCGAAGCGCCTGCTGTCCAACTCCTGCTGGCGCTGACCCCTGGTACGGACGCCCTCTGTGTCTTCTTTCGGTAACACCGGCATTGTCCAAATCCCCAATTCTGACACCAATTGTTACGAGCCGGGGTTCTACGGAATGGAAAATGCCGATCAAACTACCACAAAACACTTTATTTATTACACCACTAATTTACACTTCACTAAACACTTTTAATCGCACTTGAACTCGCAGGTATAACTCGTATTATCGCTCTGGAAATACTGATGATCCGCCACCGAAGTGCTCCGCCTTTATAGTGCGGTCATTACTCTAGATTGCTCTGGAATTTTCACGGAAGAAATATCGCGAACATTCCACACCTTCGAGATGCTTCTAGATAACACGTTACATAGAAGTACCTTGACAGAACATTCCCGAAAGACGTTACGTAGTAGTACTGCGATTTGCTACTAGATGGCGCTGAGTTTGGTAGTCTTATTACTCGCTACGAGATGGCGTTACAATAAGGTGGCTTCCATACAACAAACGAGACATAAAAAAATGTGTTTAAAAACAACGAGCGCTAAAAGTAAAATGTAAGTATAAAATAAGTTAATAAAGATTTAATTTAATATACCTCTTACCTTTAAACCTTTAATATTAATAAAATACTATTATTTATATGTTCTACCACTGACTTTAACTTTAAGGGCCCAGATCGTGAAAATCACCGAAAAGAGTGTTACGATTTTTCATATTTAACCTATTTACATATGATTAATAACAACGATAATTTGTATATTATTATATTAAAATGAAAGACCAAAAATTATGTTAATGCTAATTTTAACTCTTAAAACCCTGTAGTTGTTTTATAATAAACGTCAACAAACGCACAAACTTGAGAAAATATGCGAAAACGTGCTTTCGTATTTTTCAGATTTAACCCAATAAATCAACACAAATTGATAAAAAGAAATACTTTTTGAACACTGAAAAAACCAATAAATATAACCATGTACTTTTTTTTTGTACCTTTACAAACAAAGACTTCCCCTTTTAAAGCCCTAAAATCTAGATATGTTTTACGTAAATTCTCCATAGAAAAATGTATGAAAAATCAAGCGCATCCCGATAGTACGATCGTCGCCACTAATCACCAGTGCGCCATAGAATTTCAAAGCGACTTCACGCGTGTCGGATGCTCCAGCAAAATTACGTGTTGTGAATTTGTGTTTTTTGTGAAAAACTGTAAGTACAATATTTTTATAACTAATTTACTTTCAGTAAGTAGAAAGTACCGATATAATGAAAGTCTGAAAGAAAACCATGATGGAACTAGATTTAAATCGTAAGAAATACAAAATTATTTACTTTGTTGAGTAGGTCATTTTATGAACCTTGTAAAGTAGGTATCAATTCAGGCTTGAAACAATCAAAGCCCTGCCCACCTTATTTTCTCGAGATATGAACTGGCGGGGTATGACTGGGTATGACTGGGTATGACTTTCAATCATCTTATAGTTCTCTGCACGACATACATAGATTTTTCAACATGATAAAGGCAAAACGTAAACGTAATTGGTAATCGAGGGTCTCTTTTCGCAGGATAATTTGCTGAGTGCCATGCCAGCGAAAAGAAAATTTAGTACGCATTATAAAAAACGTGAAAGCCAAAAGATCTCGGAATAAAATGTAAGTTCCTCCCTACTTATTAATTTATCTGCCACTTGACTACGTCTTGTCCTAAATACCTAGAAAAAAATTACGAGATTTGTGTTAGCTAACTAATAACTAACGTGGGTAGAAACCTCAGATCTTGCTAACTAAGTACCCAAAAATAGGCATTCACCAATACAAGACTTCATCTTATTAATTTTCAACAAATTGTGTAGAAATGCCAAACGACACATACAAACCAACAACCAACTAATGTGTCTTTCTGTTTACAACCAGATTAAGCAAGGGAGACGTGTAAAAATCTATTTGTTCATTGAGTAAGGTGTCCGCATCTCTTCTAACTATTTCTAGCCTTTCCCAAACACTCAGCTTGAACCCTTTCTCACATAAACGTAAAACTTTAAAGGTGTTACTATTGTTCAAGGGGTGACCAGTGTCAAGGAGGTGCTTCGCGAAGAGGGACTTCTCAGGACAACCGTATGCTCCTTATATCTGATCTCAAAGGACCTGCCCGTCTGCCCCACATACTTCATATCACATCCATCACAACTCAGCAAATAAACACCCGATCTGCGTGAAACCGACACCGAGTCCTTGCCATTACACAGCTCCCTCAAGGTGTTCTGTGCTCTAAAAGCCACGAATATCCTATTCTCCCTCATGATCTTAGCTATACTCAACGAAACGGGACCCACGAACGGCAAACAGGCAGTGTACTTCTTAGGTGGATCTTGAGTTGGATACAATAAATGAAAACTAGCATCTCTGCGTTTTTTATTTAGTAATGAGTGGACCATACCTACGTTGTAGCCATTACTGTGTGCTATGTAACAAATGATAGACAATTCCTCATGAAATGCCTGTGGGGTCAACGGTACCGTCAGTAACCTGCTCAGTAAGCTGTGGAAAGCTGCCATTTTATGTTGCCATGGGTGGTTAGATGAGTAAGGGATAACAGTGTCTGTAAATGTAGGTTTCCTATAGATACGAAACTCATGAATACCATTCTTCCTAGTGATTGAAAGGTCTAAGAAATTGAGAGTGGAATCCGACTCCACTTCCAGTGAAAAATCAATTCTAGGGTGTACTGAATTCACCTTGGAGACGAGGATACTGAGCTGACGCTTTGTTTCCGTCCAGCAGATGATAATGTCGTCCACGTATCTAAAGTAGTACAAGACATGAACGTTCCCAACTATGTGGTTAGTCTCGAACGCATCCATAAATATTTCAGCTATTAGTGGGCTCAGAGGCGACCCCATCGACAAACCATTTTTTTGCAGAAAAAAGTTGTTGAACTGAAAATAATTCTGTGACATGCACAATTTTGTTAGGTTATAAATTTCTTCTATTTTATTAAAATTGATCCTTTTGATTGTTAATTTGTGTTTTAAAATATCTAAGACTTCATTGTAAGGTACGTTCGTGAATAAACTTTTCACGTCCAAAGACACAAGTTGAGCATTGGACGGTAACTTTATATTTTTGATTTTGTTTATGAGGTCAGTACTATTTTTATAGAAAATTTTGGGTTAAAATCTATTGCTTATTTAATGATTGTGTTCAAATACTTCGACAAATTGTATGCTGGAGCCCCCCTATATGCGACAACAGGTCTAATCGGGCAACCTTCCTTATGTATTTTTGGAAGGCCGTAAAACAACGGACAACGAGTATTCATGTTTATCAAGGTCTTATGCAACGAAGAATTCTCAGGGAATAAGTAAGTCGTGGATTTTATTGCAAGCTTCAGTTCAGCCTGGAACTTAGCTGTGGGATTAAAGGTTATGTGTTGAAAATCATCAGACAAAATGATGTCATTGACCCTTGCTATGTAGTCCACCCTAGGGATCAAAACCATGGTGTTACCCTTATCAGCTTTGCTTAAAACCACATCCCCATCACTAAGTTTGTTGCGAATCGACTTTTGTACAGCCAATTCGGAGTTAAAAGTACCAGACAAACTAACAGAATCGATTTTTTGTGCTACCAATGCCTTTAACATTATGTCACCCCTATTTCTAATGATTGCCACCTCCGCATCCACTGTCAAAGGTTCTAAAGATTTTTTATTGTTAATTGATTTATTGTATGTGTCGTTTGGCATTTCTACACAATTTGTTGAAAATTAATAAGATGAAGTCTTGTATTGGTGAATGCCTATTTTTGGGTACTTAGTTAGCCAGATCTGAGGTTTCTACCCACGTTAGTTATTGTGAAAAAATCCTACATCGCGATAATGAAATTTGCACACGTTTACTTATAAGCAAATATGTTCTAACCACAAATTTTGCTGTTCTCTCTGAGACAGTCTTGATAATGCTTCACTTAAAGGCGAAACAATTGTCGAGGTTTTGTTGTCTTTTTAATCCTGCGAAAAATAGTGCTATTAAGAAATTTAAAATAAGTTTAAAGTATTTTTTTTTTAAATATTTTACTTACCATTGCTTTGTCATGGATTTTCGCCGAGTAACGCCTGGTTCCATCCAATATTTAAGATCAGTGAGCATCACTATCCAAGCCAAACTATACATAAAATTGATCAAACTCCACAGAACAGCAAGTCAAAATCTTTGGTTCAATCAAGAGTGCAAGCGGTTTGGGGTGTTTCCGAGGCACATTTGCCTGAAAACAAACAATAACTCAGTGTCGGCTAGGAATTATATTTTAAAAGCAAAAACAGTGTGGCTGAACTCTGAAATAAGGAGTTTGTTTAGAGTGAGAGACAGTTTGAAGTGGCATCTAAAGGTTTTACATTCTGAGTTGTCATTCAGTTTACACAGAATAGAATTTGATTTGTTGGATCAGAAGGCACGAGATTTAGCTACAAAATTTATACACAAAAAAATTTTAATCCAATCAAAAAAATTATTTATCTAAGGGTGGGTAGAGGTGAACTTTTTGACCGAAGGGAGCAGGTGTTTTGTAATCATACATTTTACCCCAGAATCAGGAACCTTTCTAATATTCATCTCAACAACAGTGAGGTGTCCCTTTTAAATAAAGGCCTAAAATACTCCATACCTAAATCAATTAACAATAAAAAATCTTTAGAACCTTTGACAGTGGATGCGGAGGTGGCAATCATTAGAAATAGGGGTGACATAATGTTAAAGGCATTGGTAGCAAAAAAAATCGATTGTCAGTTTGTCTGGTACTTTTAACTCCGAATTGGCTGTACAAAAGTCGATTCGCAACAAACTTAGTGATGGGGATGTGGTTTTAAGCAAAGCTGATAAGGGTAACACCGTGGTTTTGATCCCTAGGGTGGACTACATAGCAAGGGTCAATGACATCATTTTGTCTGATGATTTTCAACACATAGCCTTTAATCCCACAGCTAAGTTCCAGGCTGAACTGAAGCTTGCTAAAAAATCCACGACTTACTTATTCCCTGAGAATTCTTCGTTGCATAAGACCTTGATAAACATGAATCCTCGTGTTTTACGGCCTTCCAAAAATACATAAGGAAGGTTGCCCGATTAGACCTGTTGTCGCATATAGGGGGGCTCCAGCATACAATTTGTCGAATTATTTGAACACAATCATTAAAGAAGCAATAGATTTTAACCCAAAATTTTCTATAAAAAATAGTACTGACCTCATGAACAAAATCAAAAATATAAAGTTACCGTCCAATGCTCAACTTGTGTCTTTGGACGTGAAAAGTTTATTCACGAACGTACCTTACAATGAAGTCTTAGATATTTTAAAACACAAATTAACAATCAAAAGGATCAATTTTAATAAAATAGAAGAAATTTATAACCTAACAAAATTGTACATGTCACAGAATTATTTTCAGTTCAACAACAACTTTTTTCTGCAAAAAAATGGTTTGTCGATGGGGTCGCCTCTGAGCCCACTAATAGCTGAAATATTTATGGATGCGTTCGAGACTAACCACATAGTTGGGAACGTTCATGTCTTGTACTACTTTAGATACGTGGACGACATTATCATCTGCTGGACGGGAACAAAGCGTCAGCTCAGTATCCTCGTCTCCAAGTTGAATTCAGTACACCCTAGAATTGATTTTTCACTGGAAGTGGAGTCGGATTCCACTCTCAATTTCTTAGACCTTTCAATCACTAGGAAGAATGGTATTCATGAGTTTCGTATCTATAGGAAACCTACATTTACAGACACTGTTATCCCTTACTCATCTAACCACCCATGGCAACATAAAATGGCAGCTTTCCACAGCTTACTGAGCAGGTTACTGACGGTACCGTTGAGCCCACAGGCATTTCATGAGGAATTGTCTATCATTTGTTACATAGCACACAGTAATGGCTACAACGTAGGTATGTTCCACTCATTACTAAATAAAAAACGCAGAGATGCTAGTTTTCATTAATTGTATCCAACTCAAGATCCACCTAAGAAGTACACTGCCTGTTTGCCGTTCGTGGGTCCCGTTTCGTTGAGTATAGCTAAGATCATGAGGGAGAATAGGATATTCGTGGCTTTTAGAGCACAGAACACCTTGAGGGAGCTGTGTAATGGCAAGGACTCGGTGTCGGTTTCACGCAGATCGGGTGTTTATTTGCTGAGTTGTGATGGATGTGATATGAAGTATGTGGGGCAGACGGGCAGGTCCTTTGAGATCAGATATAAGGAGCATACGGAGGCGTTCCGCAACGTTTGTCCTGAGAAGTCCCTCTTCGCGAAGCACCTCCTTGACACTGGTCACCCCTTGAACAATAGTAACACCTTTAAAGTTTTACGTTTATGTGAGAAAGGGTTCAAGCTGAGTGTTTGGGAAAGGCTAGAAATAGTTAGAAGAGATGCGGACACCTTACTCAATGAACAAATAGATTTTCACACGTCTCCCTTACTTAATCTGGTTGTAAACAGACAGACACATTAGTTGGTTGTTGGTTTGTATGTGTCGGTTGGCATTTCTACACAATTTGTTGAAAATTAATAAGATGAAGTCTTGTATTGGTGAATGCCTATTTTTGGGTACTTAGTTAGCAAGATCTGAGGTTTCTACCCACGTTAGTTATTGTGAAAAAATCCTACATCGCGATAATGAAATTTGCACACGTTTACTTATAAGCAAATATGTTCTAACCCCAAATTTTGCTGTTCTCTCTGAGACAGTCTTGATAATGCTTCGTTTAGAGGCGAAACAATTGTCGACGTTTTGTTGTCTTTTTAATCCTGCGAAAAATAGTGCTATTAAGAAATTTAAAATAAGTTTAAAGTGTTTTTTTTTTAAAATATTTTACTTACCATTGCTTTGTCATGGATTTTCGCCGAGTAACGCCTGGTTCCATCCAATATAAGCAATAAGCACACAAACCTTGTTATTTTAAAGCAAGCGTTAGTATGCAGTAATTAAATAAAAAAAATATGAAAACGAAACACTTTTTTTTTTTAAATATTAAGAAAAATTATAAATAGATCACAAAATCTCTTTCAATAATTTTTTTTTTTTTCAATTCCGCAGCCCAAGGCCGCGGCCGCTATAACGTCCGTTGCCGGGCGTCTCTGGTTACTAGCAGAGGGTATGTCCAGTGGCGCCCGGCGGACTAAACAAAACAGACTTAGGATAAAATAATATCAAAGTTTTTAAATAAAATTGTATAGTATGTTAATCGTGTAAATCTATGGCATTGAAATACAATTGAAATTGCCATGGTTAACGGGCCTTTCTGAAATAAAACCTGGCTCAAGTAGACTAATAGTAAAAAGTAAATATATACCTATGTTTTCATGCATTTCAAAGACATTTGCTCTTAGCGTTATTAGGATCCAGATAAAACACCATATTAATATAAGGATGCAAAAGTGTATATTTTAATTTGGCGAAGCTGAGGGTTGAAGCTAGTATAGCATATATATCATATATACCTTTTAGCTCTTGGCTTTTCCAAATTTGTATATTTTTTTCGTTTCTAATTTTCGCTAAAAATAACTTGGTTTTATTTCCCATTGCGGTTGAAATATAATTTGTTGTGACTAAAAATATTGTCTGCCATAAAAAAAACTCATAAAATATTTTACTTACCAAAGTACCAAGATTTGTCGATGACGCTATAAATGTCTGCTATCCTTATACGCACGGCAAAGGTGAACACGAGTCAATCAGAGCGCCGAGCGACACATCCTCACTCTAGAAAGCCACGCGGCGAACTGATTTGAATAGATTGACGCGCTACGTTTTATAATAGTTTTCAAAAATTTATAGTTTTATTTCCCATTGCGGTTGAAATATAATTTGTTGTGACTAAAAATATTGTCTGCCATAAAAAAAACTCATAAAATATTTTACTTACCAAAGTACCAAGATTTGTCGATGACGCTATAAATGTCTGCTATCCTTATACGCACGGCAAAGGTGAACACGAGTCAATCAGAGCGCCGAGCGACACATCCTCACTCTAGAAAGCCACGCGGCGAACTGATTTGAATAGATTGACGCGCTACGTTTTATAATAGTTTTCAAAAATTTATAGAAAATTAATAGTAATAAATTTATAAAAATTTCCAATTAGGTATTTTAAAAAAGATATTGATCTTTTAAGTTGAACTATTATTATATTGAATTTAATAAGATTTATCGGTGAAAAAACCTTTTAAATTTCCTAAAATTTCACATTGTTTGAATTTTAATTTCTTGTAATAATATACCTAAATCATAAAATCTTTTCAACTAACTATTTTCCTAAGGATCTTATCGATTGGTTAATATTTTTTGTTAATTAATTTTGTCAGTAGTTTCATATATTTGCAGCTTCGAAATTGATGCTGAAAGGGTAATTGAGAAAACCTCCGTTAGGTTATCTTAATAGAATGCACAAATACTGTATTAATCGAAATATTTTCTCTACTAACTATTGAGACTACAAAATTTCCTAATGTTATTAGTAATTAACATTTTTGTAAGATAAGTAATTCACGATATTAACAGGTTTGAAAAGTATTGTTTTTGAGTAAATTGCGCATAGACGACGTACACGCTCTTAAGAAAATGTGTAAATGAGTCAATTAATTGAAAAGAGTGACCGAGAGTTTCATTGCCAGGTTCTTTCTCTCGGTTCTACTTATTGCTTTGCGAATCTGGCAGTAAATATAGAAGCAATGACATTTTTTATTTTAAGTACTTACTGACGTTTGTAAGAGCCATTTAGTGACCTATACAAATAAATAAATCATTTCATTTCATTTCACTTCTCAATTACTTTCTCAAAAGAAAATTCACGTTCAAATCTCGTATTTTACCAAAATCAAGAAATTTTTTTTTGTAAAATATTATCTTTAACGCGACTGGTGTACGTATGTATGTATGTATACTAAGTAATATATCTTTGTGGCACGATAAGTTCAAAATTATTGAACCGATTTTAATGTTTTAAGTATCATTAGAATTGTCTACTAAGCCCGAGTGACATAGAATAAGTGACGCCATAAAAAACCAATAAGTATAGCGTAAAGGAAATTTATAATTTCTGTTCATCACGAACATAATATTGTATGAATTCTTTTGCACTTTTATAATTTGTCTTCGTCAGTTATGAATATAAATAAATAAACACTAAAAATTTTAAAACCCGACAGATTAAAAAATGAAAACGTGTAATAAAAATATTTAATAAAAATAAATAACAACACCATTGTAATATAGCGTATTTAGCAGTCGGGGCCTATTTCTAAAGAAATATTTAGCTAGTCAGGAATAATCTTCGAGCCTGTGGGTCTCGACTGTTGAATTCGATTTATTACAATAGTGTTCTTATTTATTTTTATGTAACATAATTCAAGACCGTAGACTTGTTTTCTTTTTACCTTTTGAGTTTTTATGCATATAGTCGGATTTATTAAATTTATGACGTGATAACGTCTTATAAATCGATGAACACCGGCAACACGCACAAAAAAGTGTCACATTATGTCACGCTAGGGTCAAGCGAGAGCGCAGTACAAGCGATGGAGAATAATATTATGACGTTATCCGGTAAAATTATCGTCCTAAACCGACTTTACAAGCAACCAGTTTTTTATTATGTTTATTTATTCATTGTCATAATTGACGAAGACTGATAAAAACGTTCATGATTTTGATCTAGTGTTATGTGTTTCAAAGATGTATTCTAAGGGAGTTCTTAGCTATGTTTGAAGAAATTTGGCCCATACCTTTTGAATTATTTTTATTAAAAAAATCTCGCCATTATCTTTCTTTACAGGAACTAGTTATTGACAACCATTAAGAGGGAAAGGTGGATGAAGTGGAAGTTGGGCGTAGAGTAGTGGATATTTCTTTTTTTTTTAAAGGTCTTCAGGCCATAGGGGACCACGGTCCAATGGATTGTAAGTTAAGTTACCTCAGTATAATAGGTGAAGTAAAAGTTGGTCTAGACTCAAAACTAATCATAAAATGTAGTATGTGTAATATGAAATTTACTGTGTGTTTGGTTGAAAAGAAAGAAGATAGCATGGAAGTGAATCATCAAATTGTGTCTGGTATCATATCATCTGGTGGGAGCTACTCTCAGTTAAAAACATTAAGTGCCGCAGTAGCCCTACCAATCATGTCACCTTCATTATACAATGAAATTAATAATACGGCTTGCGATTGGTGCGAAAAGACAGCAGCACATTCCATGGCAGAAGCTGTCAAGGAAGAAGCGGAGTACGCAGTGTCTATAGGTAGAGTTGATAAAAATGGTACCCCATTAATATCTGTTGCTGTTGACGGTTGTTGGAGCAAGAGGTCTTATGATAAGAATTTTTCCGCCTTATCCGGCGCAGCTGCGATGATTGGCATTAAAACTAATAAAGTATTGTTTTTTGGAGTTAAAAATAAATACTGCGTAGTCTGTGCACGAGCCGCAAAGAACAACAGTCAGCCCCCGGAACACCATTGTTTCAATAATTATTCAGGATCATCTACCGGGATGGAATCGACCATAATAGTTGAGGGGTTTAAACGTTCCTTTGTTGATCACGGTGTAATTTATAATAAATTTGTAGCAGACGGCGATTCCAGTACTTATAAAAAAATATTAGATTCGCGTCCGTACGATAATTTAATAGTAGAGAAAATTGAATGCAAAAATCATCTTTTACGAAACTACTGCAATAGCTTGGAGAAATTGTCGAAAGACACTAAGTATCCTTGCGAATTGCGGAAATTCCTAAAAGAAAGGTATTTGCGTTTAAGAACGGGTGTAAAATGCGCGATTAAATATTGGGGGGATCAAAATCAGTCACTCGAAGAAAAAATAAAAAATCTTAGTGAAGATATCCTAAATGGTCCACAACACGTATTTGGTAATCACCAACATTGCAAGGAGTATTTTTGTAGACCTGACACTCGTCGAATAGAACCTGTTGGGTTACTTCCAGCAATTGTTGGATGCGGATTAATGGACGCGGTAGAAATTTTAAGTAAAAGACTGTCATATCATTCTAGAAGTTTAATTCATAATTGCACAAGTAATGTAGTTGAAAGTTTTAACGGAGTAATTGCCAAATTAGTTGGGGGTAAGCGTGTAAATTATTCTTCCCGTGGTTCTTATGCGGGCCGATGCGCAGCTGCTGTAGTGTCTTTTAATATTCTATAAGATTCATAGTAAAACTCATGAAGTCATATTTAAATCTAGTCCTAATCCTTTGATCGCGAAAGTGGAAAATAGTAATCGTAGAAACCGCTTAATTGCTAAACCTAAATGAAGATTGAAAAAAAGCCACAGCGCTGTATCGAAAGATGCTCACTATGGACCAAACTGCGAAAAACCTGATTTGAGTCCAGAATTATATGAGAAAGCCAAGTCATCTTTTTTAGTTGATTTAAAGTTGTCTTGTGCTGAAAGAGAGGAGCTTGAAAGGTCGACCCATTTGCAAAGAAGTAGTGCTGAGTGGATGAGTACAAGGAGAAAATTACTAACCTCATCATCGTTCGGGGAAGTTTGTAAAAAACGAGAGAGCATAAGTTGTGCTGTTCTTGTTTTATAAAATCGTTTATGGTAGTAATATCTCCAGTTTGTCTGCTGTACGGTACGGTATCGAAAACGAAGAAACTGCAATTAGACAGTTAGAAATTCAAGAGAATATTAGTATACTAGGTTGCGGTTTGTTCGTCGATGATCAATATGAATTTCTTGGTACTACACCAGATGGCATTCATGCAAACGGTTTAATTGAAATTAAGTGCCCACATTCTTTAGCTGGCATGACTCTTGATGAAGCAATGGCGAAACATACCTTTTGGGTTAAGGACAAGGCTTCCAAGGGTTATGTCATAAATAAAAATCATTACTGGTATTTCCAAATTCAGGGAAAGCTACATATACCTAAAAGAAACGTTTGCATGCTTGGCATCTGGTTTGGTGCTACTGTACCTATGAAAGTTTATATTATAGAAAAGGACGACAAATTTTGGAAGGAGAAAATGGAGATGAAATTAGTTAGATTTTATTACGATTGCCTCCTTCCAGAATTAGTTGATCCTCGGCAGTCACGAAGCATGCCTATTCGTGACCCGCCCAATGTCATAGAGGCTATGAAAAGAGAGGAAAGAAAGAGCTTTACGTGTTTTGAAAGAGAAGAACGCCTAATGATTTTGAAAGAGACTGAGGTAACTTAACTACCCAGCCGGTCGATTCACGTAAACACGCCAGTCCAAAAGTCGTTTTAACTTAGAAACTTAGAAATCGCCTTTTGGTTTTCTGTTTTTAACGCACTTACTTATCTAGTCTTGGATTGTCATAAATCTTCCAATAGCTCAATTTCTATACAATTCCTATACGATTTTGAAGAGTTACCTGGTGTAAACCCAAGGTCTGATCCTAATGAAATTAAAATGTGACCACACGGGATGCACCAGCTTTCAAATAAAAAAAAGAATCATCAAAATCGGTTCAAAAAATACAGCGAATTGAGAATTTCCTCCTTTTTTTTAGTCGGTTAAAAAGTGTGCGAAGTGACATTTTTAAGTCGCTACGGTTTTTATTACGTGAATCGGGCAGCTGGTAACATTTTCATTCTGATAGGTTTTGCAATAGCAATTGATTTTATCATCAAATTAGTAGAAATCAGAATTTGATCAGTAATCATTAAAATGAAAAAAACATTAGAATTTTGAACTCATATTTTGTTATTGTTTACTTTCGTTTAATTAATATAGGAATAATTTATAAATTTCCTGTTTGTTTATAACTAATGTTTGTACAACCCTAGCACGCTTTTTAGATGGCGACTCATATTTTGTTATTGTTTACTTACTTTTAATTATATGAACCATTTTTATACTTGTGTTTCATTTATTGACAATTTTTTGTACAACCCTAGAAGATTTTTTAGATTGCGAGGTGATCGTAAACAAAAAGTATTTGAGTATCCGCAATAGGCACATTTCCTTGCGTAGAGATAAACACTAGCGAGGAAAGGCTTGATGTTATTTCGACCGTACTTCCTACTGAATTTGCAATTATTTTATTGAATGAAAATTTTACGAAATAAGAATAAACTTTGGTAGTAAAATTACAAATAAATACATACTCGTAGTTGGAATTTTAGGTAAGTAGAATACAAAAAGGTCAGTCCGGACCTGCTCTTGATTGTTTATTATAAATAGAAAATCATAAAAATTGTGTCTCAAACTACTCTTATTTATTTATCTAGTAATTAGGATCATTTTATAACGAAAACTACTCTACCTACAAAATTCTTGTTTTCTTTACTAAATAATTCATTTGCATTTTGGTGTAAATAATTTTGTACGGAATCAGAAATTCTCAAGTGGTTTGGGTATACCTTGTGGAACCATTTCGTACAATCTTGGTGTACAAGAGATGTTGTAACAGTCCGTTATCATAATATAGTAGAAGTCGATTCCCTTTCCTATGTATGCTTAGATTTTTAAAACTACGCTACGGTTTTTTATGCGGTTTTTACCAATAGATTGGTGGTCGCGGAAGGTTTAAGTATATAATTGCAGAATCTTTGTTAAAAGCAAACGTTCCTTGTTGTAACGTTATATTTAAATTCAGTAAAGTTAACATAAACACTATCTTAAAAACTTTTAAATCTTTAAATATCAAGAAAACAGCTGACCTCTGGGGCATCTCTGTGTATTTAGTAAAATTTTTTATTGAAATGGTTGCTCCTGAACTAGTAATAATATTTAATAATTGTGTTGATAGTGGTGTGTTCCCTGATTTAATGAAATCTAGTAAATTAATTCCCCTGTTTAAATCGGGTAGTTCTTCAGATCCGTCCAATTTCCGTCCCATTTCTGTACTACCTACATTTAGTAAAGTTTTTGAAAAAATTATGCTTAATCAAATGCAAAATCACTTTAACGTTAATAAACTATTACATACATAACAATTCGGTTTCACTCGTGGTCGGTCCACCACTGATGCCGGAATTAAATTATTAGAGTGTATATACAGGGCCTGGGATGAGTCATATGATGCTTATGGTGTATTCTGTGACTTATCTAAGGCCTTCGATTGCGTTCAGCACCAGACTTTAATTAAGAAACTTGATCATTACGGAATCCGGGGGACGGCCTTGAATTTCGTCAATTCTTACTTAAGTGATAGGGTCCAGAAAGTAGTGATCAATGGTAAACAGTCACCTGGTTCTCCTGTAGCAATGGGGGTACCGCAGGGTTCAATTTTGGGGCCTTTTCTTTTTCTAGTATATATTAATGATCTCCCTCACCTCATAAGAGACGACCACGAGGTAGTTTTGTTTGCTGATGACACTTCTTTAATATTTAAAGTTAAACGTGGACAGCGCGAACTTGACGATGTAAACATTGCCCTCTCTAGGATAGTCCACTGGTTTTGTGCTAATAATTTATTATTAAATGAAAATAAAACTAAATGTGTAAGATTCACCTTACCTAATGTAAGACTTGTTAAAACCAGTGTTAAGGTTAGGGATGATATAATAGAATTGGTCGATGACACTGTCTTTCTGGGCATAACGTTAGACTCCAAATTGCAATGGGGGCCTCATATCGGGAAAATTTCGGCCAGGCTTAGTTCAGCAGCCTATGCTGTCAAAAAGATCCGACAACTTACAGACATTAAAACGGCGCGTCTTGTCTACTTCAGCTACTTCCACAGTATCATGACATATGGCATACTACTGTGGGGTAACGCTGCCGATATTGAATGCATCTTTGTGTTGCAGAAGAGGGCTATCCGGACTATCTATGGAATGGGGTCTCGGGAGTCATTAAGAGATAAGTTTAAGCATATTAACATCCTTACAGTGTATTCACAGTATATTTATGAAATTTTATTGTATACCCACAAGAACAAAAGTAAATTTGTGAAAAATAGTGATAATCATAATCTAAAACATAAAAAACATAGCATCACGCCTTTTTCCCCGAAGGGGTAGGCAGAGGTGTGCAAACACACCCACATCTCGCCAGCTATGTTAGGTCCCATGTAATAGGGGGCGAGCCTATTGCCATCTACCGGGCACAAGTTCCAGACTCTGGGATAATTATCTGGATAAAATTCTAAAGAGAATTATACATTATCCACCAGACCCGGGAATCGAACCCGAGACCTCGAGTGTGGCAGTCCGTACATAGTACCATTGTGCCACCGAGGTAGTCATAATCTAAACTTAAGAAATAAGGATAAACTGGCTGTTCCTAAATTTAGGCTTCATAAAGTGAGTAATTCTTTTGCGGGGAACTTTATTCGAATGTACAATACATTGCCAACGGAAATAGCAAATTTATCTGTCAATAAATTTAAAAAACTAATAAAAAGTAAATTGTGCCATAAAGCTTATTATAGTATTAATGATTTCTTAGATGACAAGGCGGCCTGGTTGTAACAACGTAACGAATTGCTCCTTTCTAAATAACTCTGTATTAGATTTAAGATGAAATATTTTTAAAAAAGCCGAGCTGAGTTTCTTGAGGGCTCTTCTCAGTCTCGTTGCATTTTGGAACCCTCGGTAGCGTCACACCAACTTCTGACGAATCTAAATAACTTTCTGAAAATTTCAAAGATAATAAACGTTATTTTATATTTATTTTATTTTATATTTTAATTTGCGCGTGCGAAGCCGAGGGCGTCCTCTTGTAGAATATAATTATAAGTTTTGGTAAGTACTTCCATGAGTCATACAGTCGAATGAATATAAAGCATAAAGCGAAACATATACGACCACGACCTCAGAAATACATACACTTAAAAGCTGTTTTTACACTATCAGTGAGATACTTCGTTTCGAGACGAATTTTTATACTTCTTGGGTAGGGTAAGTATCCTCTCTAAGGTAAATGGTAATATAAATCTATAAACTGAAAAACGCAGTAGGTATACCATACAGTACATGTTCATATAATGTTTCTTCTTCTTCTTTTTTTTATGCGTGGCTCCATCGATGTTCATCAATGTCAAGGTGATGATTTCGCCAATGTCAAGGTAATGCTTGATTTTTCCCGCACAGAACATCTAGTTATTCTGAACTAGTTCGCTGTGCGGGACAAGGAAACATTGGTCGATATTGCAATAGAGCGTTTGGGCCCGGATTTTTGCCCAGCACCAGAGGTAACCTAAAAGACAACCAGCCACGCGCTCCGTAGAAATCCAAGTCCTTTATAAAATGTCATCGGCAGGACTCGAACTTGGCTTTTCTCTAACAAGGGGAATGATTGGAAATACAGAAATTTTAATAATAAGTGAAGATTGGATGATGTCGGTATTGGTCATATAGCTCAGTATGGCTCAGTGGTCAGAGAATTACCCTTGTTAGGGCAAGGCCGAGGGTTCGAGTCTTGCCGATGATATTTCAGTTTCTCATTGCTTTGAACCTGTGTTATATTAAATAAGACTGTACCTTTAGGTAATTAAATCATACATCAATTGACATCCACGCTGAACAACTTTCTAAGTATGTAACTCCAAATCGTGATAACTTCATCTTCGAATAAATGTTAAGAAGTCATAAGGTACGTGACGAAAGTCGTCACGTACTTTATGACTTCTTAATAACAAGTAGAATTTTGGAACATGTTTTTGTCATATTAAGCTTATTTAATCCTTCATAAGGAGCTTTGAAACCTTTTGAATGTTTGACACGAAATTTTCAACATCTAAAACGAACTAGCTGATCGCGATCGATAGAATGATCGCGGCTCCTCTCGCGTGTAGACTGTAGAGTAATATAGTTTTCTCGCTACCGATTCCCGTGGGAACACATTACCGATAAAAGTATCGTATGTAACTCTGGGATAATGTACACATACACAACATATAAGTGAAAGATTTTTTTTTTAATTCAATTCAAGGGCTTAGTAGCGTTTGGCCAGATTCTCATTTCGCCAGATTCGTATACAAACATACTGTCTTTCCTCTTTATACACAGAATAGGGAATAGTACTTATATTAGTCTATATTTCCGTTTGATTGTTTTTCAAAGTATCCTAATACTGCCAGTCGGTTCTGTTATCGAAAATAAGCCTAAAATCTTTTTTTTAAACGGTGGTACTTTCACAGTGTATAAAATAAGGATCCGTGATACTTTATTTATGAATGAGTGTCGGAATCGAAATAGAAATTAACAACTCATTCTTATGTAAATTGGTTTTATAATACGATATTTTTACAAATTGATTCAAACAAAAATTTACTATGTTACCTTTTATGAAGTTCCCAGTTTTCAATCAATCAATCAATCATTTATTTATTGCTGAACACAGGTAAATTATTACAAGGTTATCCTAGCTAGATGATACAGGAATTTACATCCGCTGCTCCGATGATACAGGAATTTTTCGGCACCATTGCAAGGATTATTTGTGATGTCAAAATACTTGCCTTTATATAGTTTAAAGCTAAATTACAGTGGTTCTTCACATACGACATAATGCCACGCGACGTGGGAAACAGCGACACACTGGTCGTACGTCTTACGACGTCTGAAGTTTATATTATCTACGCGCTATGACACTTTAAACGTATGTGACAGCGTCGTACGCGTGGGAACACATGAATCTGGCGCAGTGACGCGTAAGACAGCGTGGTGAATGACCAGTGTGTTGTGTTCGTTACCATACAAATTGTATAGGCCAGATCCTGTTCAGATGTCATAATGCGTGGTGTACGTTGCATGTGAAGGATGAGTTTGCCCGTCCATTTATGCACACTACAAACATCTTCCGTACCTACTTATCACAAGTTATTTAGGTGGAGTAGATAAGGCTTACACCGGTATACTTTTAAATTTTACTAAACAATCAACATAGCACGTAATACTTACCTAGGTATGGTTAGTTAGATAGTTATAAAACCGGCCAAGTGTGAGTCGGACTCGCGCACAAAGGGTTCCGTATTAAAACGGCAAAAAAACCTTTGTTGTATAGGAGCCCCCTTATATATTTATTATATTTTTTTAATATTTTTTTTAGTATTTATAGAGCGTTGCGAGCGTAGCGAGCGGAGCTCCTTATCCGGTGACTCGAATGCAACTCGATGTGAAATTCTCGACAACTACCCAACCGATTTTCATGATTTTTTCACTTAAAAATCAAGCATTCTCAGGAGCAGGTTTTGTTCGAGACCAAATTTGGATTTAGGACCCCCAAAAAAAAGTTATTGACCAAAAATATGTCAACAACCGATTTTCACTCAAAAATCAAGCATTCTCAGGAGCAGGTTTTGTTCGAGACCGAATTTTGGTTCAGGACCCTCAAAAAAAGATATTGATATATTTTTGGTCAATAACTTTTTTTGAAAACCTGCTCCTTATAGATTGATAAATGTCTTAATAGATATTAGTCGCTTCGCTCAATTGCATGCTGCAGCGCAGTACCACGGCAGCGACCGCAGCTCCTAGTTGTTATAAAGGCAACAGAAATACATCATCTGTGAAAATTTCTACTTTCTAACTACCACGGTTCATGAGATACCGCCCAAGACAGACGGACGGACGGACGGATAGCGAAGTCTCAGTAATAGGGTTCCCGTTTTAACCTTTGGGTACGAAACCCTAATAATGGGTTTCCTATTTTATTATACAATTTGTAGAGCTTTTCCCAAAGGGAAACTGGTGAAGAATGAGTCACGACTCACACAGTCATGACTCATTTTTGCGATTTATAAGCAACGAGAATAAGTTTATTAACTGCAACATTTTTCCTCTATTGATAGAGGAAAAATGTCGGTAGCTATTAATAAACTTACTCTTCCTCTATTACATAGGACCCCCAAACTGGCAAAAAGTAATAAAACAAAAGCATAAAAAAATAATAAGTACTTATACATGTACGTAGGTCACACTATAAGTACCTTACGTAACTTAAAAAACAACATGTTAAAACCAAAATATTATGTTCATTGCTTTTTAAAATGTTCTCCTTCACATTTTAAACATTTTTTCATGCGATTGAACCATTTTTTTAAACAGGAGGACCACAGATCTGAAGGCCTGTTTTCTACGTGCTGATTGTACGCTATCACTGCCTCTTCGGAGTTGGTAAAAGTGAAACCTCTCATCAAATCTTTGATTTTGGAGAAAATACTGAAATCACAGGGTGCGAGGTCGGGGCTATGCGCAGGATGGGTGACGACTTGTACTTTTTCGGAAGCTAAAAATGACTTTGTTTTTTTGGCTGTGTGTGAAGAAGCGTTGTCATGATGTAGGAGAACTCGGCTTTTGGGTCGTCTTTCGCGAACTTTTTCTAACACTCTGGGTAAACAAATGGTAGAATACCACTCGGCATTAACACTCTTTTGATCTTCAAGTGGAATTGTACAGATGGGATCCGTAGCTGAGAAAAAAAACGCGATCATTTTTTTACCAAGTTTCTCGCAGGCCTCACTTTTGTTGGCTTGTTCTCATTTTCAAACACCCATTCACAAGATTGCTGTTTTTTTCGGGTTCAAAACAATAAATCCACGTTTCGTCTCCTGTGACAATGTCATAAACAGTATTAGAATGTCCGTGGCCGTACTTTAGTAGCATCTGTGAGCACCATTCCACGCGAGCCCGCTTCTGCTCCGCTGTCAGTTCATGAGGGATTCAACGACAACAAAGTTTCCGAACTTTTAATTCTTCGTGTAACATTTTCTGGATTTGACTCATACCAATCCCCAATAGTCCTCGAATTGTCTCATAGGTAATCCGCGGGTTTTCTTCAATTAACCGCTTAACAGTAGCCACATTATTTTCGTTGACGGCAGTTGAAGGCCGCACTTCACGAAATTCGTCATGTAAAGAAACTCGACCTCTCTCAAATTCAGCAAACCATCGCCTTACGGTGCGCAAACAAGGTGCTTCTCTCCCAAAAGCATTTTGAAGATGAGCGGCAGTCTTGCGGAGAGAGAAAACTTTTAAATCATAAAAAATTATCGCTCTAAAATCTTTTCGACTTAATTCCATTTTCGTTGCATACGTAAAACTTTGATGTGTGATAAAAAACTATTGACAAATGATTTCCCTCCAATTGTTTATTTTATTACTAAGAAGGTTGCAACGTTTAAAAAAATATAACATTCCAAATTCAAATAGTTCCGATTAGCTAGAAGTGCAAAGCTTTTAGTGTACCCCGTGCATAAGTCTCGGATCTCATCCGACACTTATATAAGTACTTATTCATTTTTATTTTTATTTATCTACCATCACATCAAATCTCATCAAACCCTGTCCAACCGTTCTTATGTGATGCGCAATACAAACAAATAGACATGTAGATATAGTATTTTTAGTTATTTTAAAGTAGCGTATTTTTTTTTATCAATACCATGGCGTATGGTGCGATGCCCTCACTTACAGACGCGAGACCCGACCCTTAAGATGAAGGAGGACACGCGACCTCTCCTCCTTTATCTTTATAAAGGAGGAGAGGTCGCGTGTCCTCCTGGCGCTGGCGAATTTTTGCCTCCTTGGCCTTTGCCAAGGAGGCAAAAATTCGCCAGCGCCCCAAGGTTCTCCTTGCGAAGGCGTCTTGTAAAAAACACCGGCCAAGTGCGAGTCGGACGCGCGCACAAAGGGTTCCGTACCAAAACGGCAAAAAAATCACGTTTGTTGTATGGGAGCCCTTAAATATTTATTATATTAACTAGTACGGTGTCTTGCGCGGTGCTTCGCGCCGCACCACGCCATAGGTTTTGGCCTATAACTTTTGACCCCTTAGGGCTAGGTCAAATTTTAGATTTTTTGGCTTGCCTCTAGATCGAGGGCTATCCATAAAGGGGTCAACCATCATTGGAGCATAAGCAATTCTCGAGAGCTAAGGGGGGACAAAAATTACATTCCCCATTTCTATATATAGATATTTATTGTGATAGAGGCAACCGAAATACAACATCTGTGACAATTTCATTCTCTAACTATCACAGTTCATCAGCCTGAGTGACAAACGGACGGATAGACTGTAGAGTCTTGTACTAAGGGCTCCCCTTTTTAACCCTTTGGGTACAAAACCCTAAAAGGGTGACTATGGTGGTAAAGGTGGTGGAGGCTGTTACGAATAAAACATATTTTGATACTGTGCAGATGTTCATTTTATATTAATATCTACATTCTCAAATGGTGAGTCGTCATTATAATCCATGTCAGGAATCTGTGAAAGACGACAGAATCTTTACAATTACTAGCTAAGAAGCTTTGTACTTTCCTGAACCTTCGAAAATATTTCAAGACCGAAATTAGCCAAATCTTTTCCAAGTTTGCGAGACAAACGAACAACGATAGATTAGATAGATATTATGTTGTCACCCCCGAAGGGATGGACAGATGTGTATATTACGTCCACATTCTCAACTCAACTCAACTCAAAAATATTTATTAATATTAGATTAGATTGAATAAACTTTATTGTAAACCAATTAAAAATCATAGGATACAGGATGTACAAAGGGTAGCCCTATCGCTAAAAGCAATATCTTACAGACAACCTTAGGATGGACAGGTATTTAGAGACACAAGCTTTAAGGTGGGTAAAATATTGGTGCCAAGCCAAATATTACAAATAAGTTTTAATAAATAAACTATTAAAACCAAACAATAATTATAACAAATCTACACTTACAAATATACAATGCAGGTACGATATAAACTATATAAGTTATATAGGTTATAAAATAACACTTAGTAACGTCATCAGCACAACGTTGTACATATATGAATTTACAAAAAGCCAGATTCGCAAAGCACCCGATGCTTTGCGAATGAATTACAAGGAGAATAGAACCTGGCAATAAAAAATTCAGGTATTTTTCCAGTAAACTGATAAATAAGGGTTGAGCCTATTGCCGTTTCCGACAGATTTGGTCCCAGCGGTACTTGATAGTGATGTTTGTTTAACTTTTTTTTTATCATACTTTTTATTTTATATGACATTTAAACAAAACTCTATCTACTGTCTCAAACTACGCAGAGGTATGAATATAATGAAACACTCAAAGTCTGAAACAAATATTTTTAGATCGTACAAATATCAGACCCGGGGATCGAACCCAAGGTAGCAGTCTCATACAGTTCATACGAGAAAGTATCATTCCTTGTAAAACGCATTCTTAGGCTGCCTTTTGACCAGAGATGAGCTATGCTACGTTGCTATGGATGCTTTTGACATTCACCAATCATATTCATTTGTCCTCACAGTACGTCATAGCACAATCATTTTCATTGGTACACAAGCACATCCTTGCAGCATCGCTATATAGAACATCTCTGGTCGAAAGGCACCCTTAGATTTGTGATAGGAATCAAAGTATAGATAACTAGTGGTCGCCCGCGACTTCGTCCGCGTGGTAATTCCCGTAATATCGCGCACTCGGTTTGTGATCGTCGCTTCCTACTTATTTGACACTTATCGTCATATTTTAAACAATTCACACAATATCTTTATAAATTGTAGCCTATGTGTTATTCTGATGTATAAGCTATATTATTGTAAAGTTTCATTAAAATCTATTCAGTAGTTTTTACATGAAAGAGTAACAAACATCCATCCATCCATACATACATACTCACAAACTTTCGCGATTATAATATTAGTAGGAAGTGTAAAGACTTACGCCTTCCAAGCCAGGTTCTTCGATTGCAGAAGAAATGTGTGTGTTCCGTCGCTGTAAAACAATTATAAGTATCGTATTAAAGGGAAAATACACATTTTAAAACGACTATTTAAAACAGAGACGTTGGCAACACGGTTTATAAAATACACGTCAAAAATTGACACAGCAACCGACTTCAAACTACCTACATAGGACCAAATAGTTGTCGGAATGGGACCAAATTGAAATGGACCACTTGGAAAGTAGTAGCTTCAGCTTCAGTATCCGTTCACTCAGTCTGAAGATATGTCGTAATAACCAAAAAAGAAAAAACAACGTAATCCTTTTTTTGGAAGTCGGTCAAAAACCAACAGTTTCCCATAGAACGTCGTACGAACTATTTTAATTGTTTCGAACAGCCGTTTTATTCTGTCTCTTTCTCCCTTAAAGCATCGAATACACAATTGTAAACAATCTCAAAATCTCTGTTTCAAACAGCAGTTTTAAACCGTATATTTCATGCTTAAGAAATTGCGTAGCTAAAGAAATGTGTACGACATTCATAAACAATCTAGTTTCTAAGAAGAGCTTGTGCAATGAAAACTTAATACATATAATCACACTCTAGGACCACGGTCGTGGTCTCGCCAACCAGACAGTAAAACGCGGGGCACTCCTACTTTTTCGCGAAGCGTTTTGTCGTATTTTTGTAATCCTAGAGATTCGGTCTGGATAAAGCTAGAAAGTCCAAATTAGTTTTGCTAAAGTCCTACATAAAGTTACATACCTACGTACAATCTCTACAGTTCTGGCTAAATTACTAATCAATTACACAACACAAACAAAATGTACAAAGTTGAGACTTTGATGAGGTATTGAAGATTTTTTCCCAATCATCTCATTTCTTACTCTTTTATATCTCTACCCAAATTCCTGTACCTATGCAAAATCGTTTTGTGGTTAAACTGCCAAAGGACAACAAACATCGAATAGAATTATAATGTAAAGAAAGAAAAAGAAAGAAAATACGTTAATTTGTAATGTAAACTTACAGTGCTCCGTTTTCTGATACTTTCTTTATGAACGAGCAGTTTTTGCTTTTCTTTCCTCTTAAAGAAACCATACTGAAAAAAATACAAGTAACAGCTAGATTTAGAGAATACGTACGAGTAAACAAGTACTTAAACATAGTAAAAAATACAACGCACCTTATAAAGGACAATAAAGATTACTAACAATACTAGTAAGCCAATAACTGCGGCTATAATACCGATGAGAAATTTGTTTTGTCCAACTGTGTAGTCTGTCTCTTGCTTAAATGCTCTCCAAACGCTTAACAGGAAAAAATATAAATGAACAATCATTATAAATAAAAAGATAAATTAACAAATGCATGGTACAACTTTTTATAATGAACAAGATAAATTCATAAATGAACAATAAACTGCTCGTAGTTGAAAAGTATAAACAAATCCAGACTGATATTTTAAAAATAATATCCAGCGAAAAATGCGAGCCCTTTGATTTTATTAATCAAAATGCGATCTCTATTATACTGAACCACCCAAATTGGTTAAATAATTCAGGTTTTATAACCTAAAAGACACTGGAATTTTAAAAAGATACTTTTGCTGCATATTGAACAAAAAATCCTACACTTTTACACTAACTAAACGGCTTCGGCTCACGGCATCATTAGTGTGTTATCTATCTCTGATGATAATAGCAGGTTTCACCAAATGCCTTGCTTTTTCCGTTCACTGACTAAATTGCCAACCTAAAAGGGTACTCACTTTAATTTTACTTGTGTTATATTTAGCTGCAGCTCGAATTGAAATGTCAAATTGACATTTTTATGTTCATCTAATTGGCTCACTGTGGATTTTAAATATTAGAGAAATTTATTCATATTTTATTCAATGTGTGAACCAGTTTTATCTTTCCCAAATTAATATCACGGAACATATTTGAAAAATAAAAAAGACGTGAAACATTGACACCAAAACCAACTTCAAATTAACGGATTGGGACCAAATAATTGTTGGAATTGGCTTTTAATTAGAAATTAAAATAACACGCAAAATCGGTTAACCCAGTCGAAAGATAATGGGTATCAAACATTAAAAAATTCGCGAGGAGTAAACTGAGCTTTACGAAAAGGGGAATTATAAAAAGATCGAATAATATTCTATCCGTGCGACCACATTACTAAGTGAACGACTAGAAATACAGAGAGGGTTAATTTCTTCTTTAAACAAAATGGGTAGGTTAGGTTAGGTTAACACTGTGACCTCCTACGCCAGAAACGACTTGCATAGCTCAAATGTTATGAGTCGCTCACTTAGTAATTTCTCGTCACTCGCAGTCAGTCGCTCACTCTGTATTTCTGGTCGCTCACTAGTAATGGTCACACGGATAGAATATTATTCGATCGTTTTATAATTCGCTCACTTAGTAATACTATACGCTCACTTAGTATTACAGTCACTCGTTTAAATACTACCCTTACGAAAAGTAGAGTAAAAAGGCTGCGTTTAGCTGAGTGTACAACACACATATGTAAAACAAGTCACATTAAACGTTCACGTACGTGCGCACACTAATATACAAAGCTCAGCTTACGCCTCGCGAACTATATCTATATACCTACGGTCGAATTGAGAACCTTTTCCTTTTTATGAAGTCAGTTACAAAGCAACATACCAATGAGCTATATTGTGTAAAGTTTAATTGAAAAGTTAATCAAAGTACCGGTCGTCACGGCACTTTTGTATGCACATCAGTATCGATGTCAACATCAAATCAGTTAGGGACTAGCCTTGTTACTATAGCAACCGGCGTGCGGGCGGCCCGCGCGACATGAAACACATTTTATTGAATGCAAGTACTTTTTATTTTTTAATGCAAGTAGCTTGTAATATTAGTCATCTAAATATGTACCTATCTTTACAATATTGGGTATCCACTTACATAAATTTGGTTTCGAGGTGTTAAAAGTAGCTATAACTTGTAACGTGTCATTTGGGAGGATATTCAAAGAACACTTATGAATAAATTCTTCATCTGAATGAAACTCTTCACAAAGTAAATTTTTCACTGTTACCTAGAAGAAAACCAAAATATGTACCTATGTCAAAGTAACTTGACGATTTTTACTAATACCGGATATCCTAATGAAACTTAAACATAATAATGTAATATTAAAGGTTTCGGTTAAATTGCACTACCCGTAGTCAAGGGTTGAACGTCGGGGAGCAAAAAAGTATCGAACCTGGACACAATGAACTGAATCCTTTCTATGATTATGATTATATATTATTAATCTGCCTACCCACTCACACATCCCCGCTGAGTTCCAAATCCCCGCTGCGTTCTGAAGTGTGCGGCGAAGGTGCTGCAGACTCTGACGTTCATCGACCTCCATGATCGGGGCCTGAGCACGATGGATTAGCAAACCATCGTCCTTACAGAAGCGGGCAGAAGGGATGGGGGCTGTGGGGGTTCATCCCATCCAAGCCTTTTCTCACCGACGTGGGATAAGACCCGACCCCAAAGATGCGGGGTAACACACAGGTGGAAAAGGTCCGCCGGGTGCCACAGGGAATTCTTTCAGTGCTAACTGGAGGCGCTCGGCAATGGACGCACGTGCGACCACAGCCGAGCATTTATAAAAAAAACTCACACGTTCACGGCACCCAAAGCATACCCAAAACAAATTTATACCGAACCCTCCCAGGGCTTTTTGTTCCAGACGCGATACGTAGTTGAGAACAATGCCATCTTCTCGAAATATGCGGAACTATTGACAATGTGCTTATTTAGCTCGATAGTCTATGTAATAATACAGAACTAAAACACAAGAGAGCAGTGTTGAGTTTGTTTTTAATAGGTTGTCGAGACACTCGAGTAACTGCACCTAGCCACCCGCCGTACTAACAGAAGCAGGCTGGAAGGGATGAGTGCTGCGGTGGCCCTTCAGCACACAGATTCACTCACCGACGCGTGATAATAGCCCACCCCAATAACAAAATGAATCAAAGTGAAAAATGATAAAATGAAAGTAGAATTGAAGGTATTTTATTTTTCGTAATAAAATTAGAGATCCTTGGTAGATTAACCGCACCCTATAAGTACGTGATTAGACTAAGTATGTATTTTTACGACCACACTTACCCACACTATGGTACCCAAGTTATATTTCATTGAAGTAGAACTTACCTTAACTGTTGCAACGTATACAGTTCTATTCGTTGATATTTTCGCTTGAATATTCTTCCATGTTAAATTTCCAATGTTAGTGATCTGAAATGGCAAATTTCCAATTTACCAATGTGATTTAATACCAAATTTAAATAAATTCATAGTATTTGCTTATTAGCAGACGCCAGCGGCTTCGGGAGCTTAACAAGTTGAATACCCAAAAACCTGCCTTGAAAACCACTCTATCCATAGGTGAAAACCGCATCATAGCATAGTTTTAAACATCTGTTCATACATACGGACAGAAGCGACTTTGGTTTATAATATGTAGTGAAGTAGTTATAAATGAATGTATAAACGATACGAAGGCTTACCAAAAATTCCTGCACTTCTGTTATCGGTTTATCACTATTCCTTAGTTTATTAGTGATCTGCGTTGTTTGGTTCTTACTGAAAATAGAAAATTAAAATGAAAATAGAAAATGAACATTTAATCTTTCATTTAGCCAGTCGGTGACGAGACGGAGGAGTTCTTTGACGCCAGTTTCTATATTTTATGATAGATATAATTGGATGCCTCTCCTAAGACACAGACAGGATTCCTGTCTAGTTTGGGGGAGGAGTTCTACCATGAAGTTTTTATTAATGTACTGTTGTAAGTAAGGACAACGCTGTATAATATCATGTACAAACTATTTGATTAAATAAATGTATTATATTATATTATAATTTTAGTATAGTTTTAATTTGATTGTATATAGTTCAGGTTTTACGTGGCCGATGCATATTAAGGGCCCCGTAGCGTTTCACCTGTGTAAAAATGTGTTGAAGACGCTCGAGCCTCTAGTCTTCGTCTCTAATTTACTTATTTTAAAATATGTAGATTTTATCTTAATATAATATTAAAAATAAATTAAATTAAATTCATTCCAGTCTACATTATCATGAAATCCATATACATAGTCAAAGTGGTCCTATATAATTTCAAATTTTGAATTTGGTACGTTTAGGTATTACAGTTTAACAGTCCAATTAGTCTATAAGTAGGTATTAGTCAAGTAAAACAGTCAATATAAAATTAAGATTTTTAACTATATACTCGTATGATTAACTAACTAATATCTGTTAAAAAATTAGTTAACGAAAGCAAAATAGGTTTCAGAGCAATATAAATTCGTGTAATTTTGTTTTAAGACATTCATCCGCCTCCCGCATCCCATATCCCCGAATAGAAGAAAGCAGAGGACTTTTGCAAAAAAACCTCTGTGTGTCCAGTTGACGTAAAAGTAATTTATTTCAGTTTCGCTATCTGGACACACACAATAATCTTGGTGTGTCCAGATGACGAAAGAATACGATGTTCTACAGTTGATTTTCGCCAACTGACCACACGTGTGTTGAGTTCTTCGTGTCCAGTTAGTGACTAACCCAAATAATAGGGGGCCAGCCTATCGCTGTTACCGGGAATAATATAAAAACCATAACCACACTGTAATTCAAACCAACATTCAAACAAGTTAAAAATATGGCAAAAATTTGCCATATAATTTAGAGTTTTCGAAAGTTTTTTCATAAAATCTAAAAAAAAAAAGAAAAGTTCAACATCACTTTAGAGGTCTTTGACCATGCTGAGTTGATTGCAGCTGGTCTTGAGTCTCTAACTATTACCGTTCTCGATTTGACCTCGTTTTGACCTTGACCTTGATATCAGAGGTCAAAGGTCAAGTTCATTTTAGAGGTCTTTGACCATGTTGAGTTGTTTGCAGCTGGTCTTGAGTCTCTATTACCGTTCTCGATTTGACCTCGTTTTGACCTTGACCTTGAGATGAGAGGACAAAGGTCAAGTTCATTTTAGAAGTCTTTGACCATGCTGAGTTGATTGGCGTTTACACTGAGTCTCTAGCTCTTACCGTTCTCGAGTTGAAAGTAGTTCACGGACGGACGGACGGACATTACTGTTGTATAAGAGATTTTCGTTTCGAAAACTCTAAAAGCCAGGTCAGATGTTACATACCACTAAATAGAATATCACCAGTCCGAGTACAAGTATGTATATTTCTTAAAAGACCTTTGTCTGATTTTTGAAACTAAAATTCGAATACTAGTTCTTCAAACGAAACTTTACCTTTTAATAGATACCTCACTACTGTTAGTAACATAGGTTACGTTAATGAACTTCGTATTATTAGTAATTAGTTCATTACTACAGATGTTATGAAGATACGCTTTGACATCGAGTCGCGTCTCCTGATTGGTCTTCGGCATGTTAAGTAATAGTTGTATGTCGTGCTGAAAGCCAAATATTGACGATTAGTTGTCGACAAACAATAAACATACATTCATACGTGCTAGTGATTCACCCTGGTTTTACAGTAAAACTTGTGAGCACGCATCGGTACCGTATTATCTAAATTTGGGCTTTTTGAACCCATATCCCGCCTCAATCAAAAAGATAAAGATGAAAAAAAAATAGAAACCTAGTGCTTAGTTTTGTTGAGATCGGATTCAAAATGTGGCCACTAGCCCGTAACACACATACAGACAGACAGGGAACAGAAACATTTAAAATTAATTTGGTTCGACTCAAAGCATATTAACAAAAAAGAGAAGTACAGTGAGTTATACGTTAGTTAATATTTTTTTTCTTTACCTTTTCATCCTTTTTAAATGGCTTTGGAAAACTACATTTATAACCTGCTTCATAAGATTGACAATCATCCAGTTCCGATATCTGGATTATTTCCGCTCCCGCCAATGCTATCCAAAGACAAGCTTCGTATGCCTTGTGACCATCATTGCTCACGTGAACGGTCACTTTCTCTGTAGCTGAAGACCCGAGTACGTATGGTTCTTCTATGCTGTAATTAATCGATGGTTAGTAGATAATATCAAGGTACAGTGAAGATATTATAGATAGGATAATGGTGATTGGATACAAGTCTAGGATCAAACTAAGTGGTGTTGTCGAGGGTTATGTCTAGTAGTGGAATGATTTGGGCTGATCTCATCCTTACCTCAATGCAAAAGAGTAGTGATTCAATGTATTGTAAAAATTCTTATCAAGTCATACTACAATAATCGTCACAGTATCATAAAGCTCTTCACGATATCAATTTACTAGTGCACTTATGAAACATTGTGCAATTATAGCTTCTTTCTTACTTCTAGCCACTTGAGCGTCCGCGGATAGAATTGTAGGTACCCAATCAAATCTTCTGGCATCCGCCCTAGATCTATACCCTGTCTAAAAACTAGTGACGCGGAGTACCTTTGACAAGCAGCGAGATCGACACCGAGACCCAAATTAATGCCGCCAACGCTTACGTTTTCCAGCGCCACGTCACGAGTTTTTAGACAGGGTATACTTACTATCCTAAACTACACGTTGTAAATAATGCCATTTAGTTCATATATTCGAAAATATCCGAAAACTAAATGGACATTGTGCTTGTAGATAGATAGACTGGGTACTCTGTCAATTCTGATAGTATTTCTATTTCCAAAGTTCGATTGACTATGAATGTTGTTGCGAGGCGTGCACATGCATATTGTTCGGTTTCTGTTGAGACACGACCTTAGAAACTAAGCAGTGTTATTTTGGGAGCACTAGTAGCCTTACCAACTGGTATAACGTCAGCATGTCAAGGAAGAGTAGAAATGAGTGCGAAACTGAATTTATACAATATTCTATAACACAAGTCACCTAAAAAGACAGTATTTAATCAGTCCAGAGAGTCGACGCAATAGTTTATAGGAATGTTATTACCTGCGAGAAAATAAGAGGTCCATAGACAAATTAGGTTTGCAATCCTCATCACTGTCGACACAGTGTCTTGACACGTTCCTTTCAGTATGCAGAATGCTGTGCGGTGTAGCAACCACCCATGAAGTATTAAACACTAAAATAGCAGTAGGTTTTTCTTTTACTGTTCATTAAACATTATAAGGCATAAAGTTACGTTATTATTCTGTGTGCAGAGGTTTCACTAGATGATGATGAGTCAGCCGTGAGACCTGGTCCCACTTTTCAACATACTTCCAAAAAAAGAAGAAGGTCCTCAATTCGTCTGTATGGCTTTTTTTTCATTTTTTATGTTTGTTAGATACCTCATATCTTCGGACTGTGTAAACCGATTTTGATTTTTTTTTTCAATTGGAAGCTACTACTACCAAGTGGTCCGTCCCATTTCAATTTTTTCCCATTCCGACAACTATTTCGTCCCATTTTGGTAGTTTGAAGTCGTTTGCTGTGTCAAATTTTTCACGTGTATTTTTTGTCGAATCGAATTGACTATATCACTATTTCACAAATTGCCTCGATGGCGCAGTGGTATGTTATGTGTATGCGACTGTGAATGTTCAAATATTTGTGTGACCCATAAATGTGTGTGTAGGAAATTGGGTGTTTTCTATGAATATGTGTACGACTGTATGTATTTAGAAATACATAAAAAGTATGTTTATCAGTCGTCTAGATCCCAAATAGCACAAGATTATATTAGCTTAATTTGGGCTAGATGACGTTGTGTGAGAATGTTCAAAAAATAAAATTCCAATCATGACATAAGACTGACGTAAACCGACACATTTTACAAGTGATTAATTAAAATTCTCTAATTTTAGGATTAGGAATTTGGATTTGTTAATAAATCTTTTTAGGGTTCCGTAGTAAAACGGGTAAAACGGGAACCCTATTACTGAGACTTCGCTGTCTGTCCGTCCGTCCATCTGTCTTGGGCTGTATCTCATGAACGGTGATAATTATAAAGTTGACATTTTCAGATGATGTATTTCGGTTGCCTCTGTAACAACAGATACTAAAAAACAGAATAAAATAAATATTTAAGGGGGCTCCCATACAACAAATGTGTTTTTTTTGTCGTTTCGGTACGTAACCCTTTGTGCGCGAGTCCGGCTCTCACTTGGCCGGTTTTTAGGTATGATAATAATTATAAATCACAGTGGTCGCTCAGATTACTTACCTGCAGTTTCCAATATCTTAGGATCAATAATCACCTTTGCTTCACAACTAAATCTATAGTCACCTGGTCCTTCAGAGGCCTGAAAACAAAAATTATGTAGACATATATTTTTCTAAAAATTGGGTTGAGTTAGGGAATGAAAGCCTTTAACAAGAGCTCTCTAGGCCGTAAGAGAGAGATACTTTGGCATTAGTTGTTAGTGGATCTTGTTCCTTAGGTATAGGATTTGAATCTTAATAAAGAAAGACATTCGTTACAAAAATTTAAACCATATTAATAAAATGTCAATTACCAATATCATTGAATGTTCCACGGTTGAATTGTTGGACTTGGAAATGAATGTGTTGTGTTTTTATAGGTCACCCAATAATGCCGTTGATAAACTTAACTCGTTTTTTCTAAGTTTAAATAAAATCCTAGCAATTGTTTGTAAGAAAGGTAAAAAGACTGTAATATCTACAACATTTAAAGAAATTCTTTCGGGATTCAATTCTTTTTCTTCAGTTTCACCAAGCTACTCGTCATGTTAGTGGTAAATGCATCGACAATGTTGCTCATAATATGAGGAGTTGTGAACCTCATATCGAATAGCTTGCACTCTCTGATCACTCGCACTCGCACAAATAGTAAAATGTATATGCAAAAGATACTGTAGACTAAGGTATTGGTACATAAAAAACGTGATCTCTCTAGAGAAAATAAGGCAATCTTTTATAAATACTTGGGCCAAATTTCTTTTAATAATGTATACGAATCAATTAATCCCAACGAATGTTTTAACTCATTCCAGGATATATTTAATTTATTATATGACCTTTGTTTTCCAATTCGCAAATTACGAATTAACAATATTGCGAAACCAAGGTGGTTATCTAGGGGAATAAAAATTGGTAGTAGGCGCAAACGAGAACTCCTTTGGATATATAGAAAAAATCCCATTACAAAAAATAAAACACGATTTCAGACATATAACAAGAGGTACAAAAAAATCATAAATCTAACAAAACGATCACAAAACAACTTCTATATAAATTCAGCTCAAAATAAGTGTAAGGCTTCATGGAACGTGATCAATAGTCAAAAATGTAAATTTCCTAATCACAATATCGATAATATAATTCTTAATAATGACATAATCGCGGATCCCTCGTGCATAGCAAATGCTTTCAATGATTATTTTTTGAGCACGGCGACACCATTAAGTTCTCAATCGTCCGTAATACATCGTCGTAAAATTTTAAATGTGTCAAGTGATTATCAGTCGGTTTTTCTGCCCCCTTCAATTCCATCTGATATTTACAGATTAATATTATCTTTAAGAAATACAAATAGCAAGGGATACGACGGAGTTACAACTAGTGTGACCAAATATGTTGCCCCTATAATTGCACCACCTTTGAGCCACATTATAAATTTGTGCGTAGGGAGTGGTATCTTTCCGGATAATCTAAAGTTGACAGTTATAAGGCCACTGCACAAGAAGGACGGTACAAACGTTTTAAAAAAATATAGACCCATTGCTCTTTCACCAATATTCGCTAAGGTATTTGAAGGAGTGATTTATCGATGTATTTATTCATTTTTTGAGAGTAGAAACCTATTTTCGGAATGTCAGTACGGCTATCGTAAGACCAAATCAATTAATATTGCATTGTATAACTTTCTGAACAAAGTTCTGGTTAATATGGACAAAAGAACTCCGGCTATTGCTCTATATATGGACATGTCTAAAGCCTTTGATCGTGTTAATCATCATAAGCTTCTAGATAAAATGTATAAGTATGGAGTTCGAGGCAACGTATACGATCTCATTAAATCATATCTTCAGGATCGAAAACAGCGCACAGAGATTAGAAGGTTATCACTGACAACTAAAACAGAAGAAACATATGTCTCTGAGACAAAAGATGTCATGATAGGTGTTCCTCAAGGAAGTATTTTAGGGCCTCTACTGTTCTTGATTTACATAAATGACTTACCCATGATCACTCAACATCATATGACTTTATTTGCTGATGACAGCACAGTATTGTTCTCATGTAATGACTTGATAAGCATTAAATCTGACATTAATAATTTTTTGACGTTAATGATTAATTGGCTTGAAGACAATGACTTACTAATTAACTTTGATAAAACTAAGGTAATGAATTTTCGACAGCGACCTAGATTAAACGAAACATTGCATGTTCGCTATTCAAATTATGATATAGAGGAAATAGAGGTAACCAAGTTTCTAGGGCTACATATAGACAATAAATTAAATTGGAAGGCGCATATTGACAGTCTTTGTAAAAAAATCCATTCGTTTTCCTATGCTCTGTATTGATTGCAGAAGATTGTTAATTTGTCAACTGTGTTAACAGCTTACTACGGCTATGTTGATTCAATCTTAAGATACGGTATAGTTTTTTGGGGTAATTCTGTAGAAAAGGAGTATGCATTTAAGGCACAGCAGATCGCTTCATACATCGGTATGAGATCGGTATTTAACATACAACAAACTGTGTCATGTAGACCATATTTTAAAAATTATAATATATTAACCTTACCATGTCTATACATCTATGAAACAGCAGTATTTGTCAAATCAAATTTCAATCTCTTTGAGTTTCATATCAGAGCTCGCCACAAAGATAAATTGCGTGTCGTGTCAAGCACTACTACATTGCTGCATAAAAGTATATTTTGTATGGCACCACGTATTTATAATAAAATTCCAAGTCACATTAGAGCAGTCACAAATTTAGTAAACTACAAACGAAAACTTCGTCAACTGTCATAGATAGGTGTTATTACTCGATAAACGATTTTTTAGACGACAGCTCATTGGAAGCTTGATGTTGAAATTTGTGGTCAATTAATTTATGACATTGCTTAGAAATTTTACTTTTATTATTATGATTTTAATTTTGATATGACATGGTTTTTGACATTCTATTGTGATTTATTTTGACATAAAAATGTATTCTTATGTAGTAATGTTTAATTTTGTTATAATAGTATGATTATGATTTAAAATCACCACCTACCTACCTATTTTGCATACCGTGAGGTAGAATATGGCTGCGCACAATTAAAACCAATTTAATGTAACCCAAATATGTTACCCATATTCGCAAATAAATAAATTGATTGATTGATTGAAATTACAAGATTTGAATTACCTTTAGGTGTAGGTAGGTTACTTTTTTTACGAATACCACCAGTAAACAGTTAATAAGCCATACCTATATAAAAAGAAAAGTATCTGTTTGAATTACAGAACAGTTTGAACTTTATGTTGAACTAGCTGAACGCCACAGCTCCGCCCGCGTGATTTCCCGGTTTCCGTGGGAACACAATACCGGGATAAAAAGTAGCCTATGTTACTTATGGTGTACTTCATTACAAACAAAAATACAAATCTTTCCTCTTTATAATAGTAGAGACTACCGGACACCCGCGTAAAAAAGTTTATTTATGGTTCCCGATTTCCGCGAGAACACACAGGGATTAGCTGGGATTTGCTGGCACGTAAGATTTTGTTGCCTTTAATCAACATTTCATCGCAAGGCAACGACTTTCCTTTTTTTTCCAAAATTACAATATAGCTGCTACTTTTTATTAAATTAATTCAGCCATTTTGGACATAACCCATTATAAATGTGGCCGGTGACGGCAATAGGCTTGCCCCCTATTACGTGGGACTAAAATACTGGCAAATTGTGGGTGTGTAATGCACCTCTGCCTACCCCTTCGGGGATACAGGCGTGATATATGTGTGTGTGTGTGAACTTCTAAGTGCCCTGTTTCGTAGGTATAGTCTAACAATTTTTTAATCATTCGCGATATTTACTTATAACTAAGGTCGGAAAACAAGAAAGTATTGTTTCCTTCCTTTATTATTACAATTAAGAGTCCGTATGCAGAATCGAAACGGGCGGAATTAGGTATTTGACACATTTTGTGCGTGAGTCCGGAGTTACCGATGGTGGTCAGCCAGTAGGTACGGCGATTACATGGTTTTGATCTTTTTTTTTTCATTTCATAATAATAATGTCTTGTGTGGGGGAGGTGAAAAGAGGGCTAGGAGGGGGGGTGTTTTTTCTCTCTCCTTAAATTCAAGAAAAGACCCTCTATACTCGTATGATCCCGTAATCAAAACTCCTCTACCTTTCCTCTGTCGTTGCACTCTCAAAGGGGGGGCGAGGGCTAATTTTTTTTCCTAATCAAGATCATTTGACCTCCTCTATACAAAGGGGCTCTGCCAACATATTTAGGGCCCCAGTGAATATGTAGTATGAATCCGTATGAATATGTAGTACGATAGTTTTATGTAAATTAAAACTATATTTTGTATAAATCACTGATGATGCCGTGAGGTGAAACCGGTCAGTGAAAATAAAATTATAACAGTGGAAAAGTATGTGTTTTTGTGCAATATGTGTAGCAGATTCCAGCAAGTGCCGCCAATCGACAGTATAAATAGTCTTATTATATTTATTTTAATAGGTAAACACATACAATTAATATTTTACTACTCTAGATTAAAAACGAAATTAATACTAAATTTAAAAAATAGTGTACATAGTTTGGGCTCCGCGGTAGAGTGCCCATGATGGCAGCCAGCATTCCCGCGCTGTATGGTGATACTTATCCGCTGTGCGAGAAAGTAAGTCTCCCGATATATTCCTTGTATTTATTTTTAATCATCCATTGAATCACTAATGGTTACTGATTTGACAGCAAATAAAAGTGACGTAATAGTCTTCTATTTCATATAATTTTCTAATTTAACATTTCATAAGACATTTAATAAAAAGAAGGTGATTACTAGATAGGTTGACTGTGAAGTCAAATCACTTTTTTTCTAAATTTTCATACATTGTTTCTTATATTTATTTGTATTGGTGTTTGGTGTTTATTCTATTCTATTCCTATTCCTATTTCTATTCCCGTTCCATTCCGTTCCGTTCCGTTCTCTTCCGTTCCGTTCCGTTCCGTTCTGTTCCGTTCCATTCCATTCTATTCTACAGCACTTACCAGATCAACAGTGACATTTTCACATAATTTATTTATTTTTGAACAATTATTCTTATCACAAGATATGTCCACGTCTATTTCTGGTGTTGGTATTGATACTCCTACTCCATCTATGCTATTTTTCAATCTGACGTCTGAAAACAAATAAAACTTGACTAAAATAATAATTAACCGCAAATCTATTTAATACGTGAAACGATAACTTTCTAGGTAGGTACAGTTCGCGAGGCCTAAGCTGGCCTTTGCATTTGTGTGAGTGATCACTAAAAGTAGAGTAAAATGTATATGTGTAGCTGAGTGTACAACATTATGTGTGTGTATAAGACCGCAGCGCAGGTACGAAATGTGGTTGCTTTGTGGTGTAAAACAAGTCACATTAAACGTTTACGTTTACGTACGTGCACTCACACAAATGCAAAGCTCAGCTTACGCCTCGCGAACTGTACCTACCCCGTTTTACGAAAATTGCTCAGACGGTGAAGTATACAATTTCGCACGTGCATGGAGAATTTTCTTTTTAAATTATGCTGAAAAGATATACAGTAAGTATTTCCTTCCTCTGGCCCACTGGAAGAGATTTCTTTGAATTAAGTGGTCGCGACTCTGGAGTCGAAAGCCAATGCACTACCGAATACGCCACCAAAGCAGTAAGTTGTCAAAATAATGCACTAATTTGCAAGCATATTTTTAGACCACAAAATATTAACTAAATTTTGCCGTTCCGCAGCCACAAGCCGCGGATTAAAAAAAAAAAAAAAAAAAAAAAAAAAGTCAAGTGGTAACTTAACCGAAATATAGAACAATTCTAATCTATTAATTTACTTGTGCGCTAAATCATTAATTCTAACTTGTAACTACTCGTAAATTCATTGTTTTCACGTATTACGTCGCTTAAAATTTAGATAAAAATTTATTATTATCTTGACAACATAATATGTGTAAACATAGAAAAACAAATCTATTAGTACGCTAAATTATAACTTGTGACTTATTACTAAAAAAAATGTTTAAATAAATAAATGTTGGGACATTCTCACACAACATCATCTAGCCCAAACAACTGATAACTGATAAACCTACTAACTTTTATATTTCTAAAATACCTACATAGAAAACACCCAAACTCCAAAACAAACATTTGTGGATCACACAAATTTTTAATTCGACCCGGGAATCGAACCTGAGACCTCTGAGTCGAAAGCCGATGCACTCGATACACTATATACGACCACGCGACCGAAGCAGTTTTTTACACGTATTAAGTCGCTTAAAATTTAGTTAACTACTTGTCACGTGTAAACCAGCCTCATTAAGTAAACTTCACTTACGTGCATTTATTTTTTCTGCTTTTTGAGGATATGTCACAGCAGCACAAACTTGAATAATAAAGCTTAAATCTTGTTCTCTTACCTGTTAATGTAATTCAAACGAAACATAATTTACTACCACATAAATATAAAGAGCATAAAACTTTTAACTAAAGTAATAGGAATAGGAATTTTAGAGGACGCAATTTTATTTTTGGGACATGTGTCAATAGAAGCTTAACCTCAAGTTTGTGGGGTCGCCACCCTTGTCCCCCGGAAACCACCATCTTGGAAAAAGGGGTGAAAACACTTTTTTTGCGATATCTCGGAAACTATGCGTCTTACAAAAAATTTGTAAAGTCATAATTTGTAACAAATTGTTTTGCCTACAAATTTGTTAATATAACTTTTTGCACTAAATGAAAAATTAAAGTCTATCTATCTATCTATCTAAAGTAATCCTGACCGGTTTCACCCAATATATGGCATCAAAGAAAACTCTTTAGGAATCATCTCAGGAATATTAATTAGAAAGTGATATGTAGCGTGTAGTGTGAAAGTGAATACCTTTGATGATGCCATATATTGGGGGGAAACCGGTCAATATTTTAAATAATAATGAAAATTGTGGAATGTATTTAGTAAGTTTATTCAAAATGTATTATTATGTCCACCAAGTGCCGACAATCGAAAGCATAAATAATACAGCATGAATGTTACTAGGTGTGAGTGCTTAAAATTTTTCTTACTTTTTTGCTTATAACTTCTTTAATTTTTAATTTAGGGCAAAAATTTTTACAAACATATTAGTAGGCAAAACAATTCGCTACAAATTATGACTTCCCAAATTTTTTGTAAGACGTATAGTTTCCGAGATATCGCGAAAAAAGTGTTTTCACCCCTTTTTCCAAGATGGCGGCCGAGGGACAAGGGTGGCGACCACACAAACTTGAGTTTAAGCTTCTATTGACCCCCAAACAAGACCCAAAAATAAAATTGCGTCCTCTAAAAAATGCAAAGCTCATGTAACATTTCAATGGACTAGGTACTTATATTATGTCAACTTTTCATATCATAATTTGAAGTTTATGACATGAGAGTAGATAAAAGTAGTTACCTGGTTACCGATTACTTTATTAGATAGTTGTATGTCTATAGTCTGTATGCATTTGTACAGTACAGTTTCCCCACTTCTCGGGGCTCCAACCGCTAATTCTGCAATCAAACGTCGGCGTCGGTAATAACACCAAACACACACACAGATAATTCTCCTGCACATCTGTTTCTCCGGAAGGGTATTTAAAGAAGCAGAGAATAAAAAAAACACGTCCAATTACCGAAATGGGACCAAATAATTGTCGGAATGGGAGGAAACTGAAATGGGAATATTGGTATGGTAGCTTTCACTTAAAACAAAATTAAAATCTGTTCACCCAGCCAAGATATTGATAACAATATAAAAAAAAAACAGTCTAATTGATAAAAACATAAAAAAAACCTTATACTTTTTATAAATCGGTTATAAATATGAAAGTGTCTGTTTGTAATTCCAAACCAACAACTATTGACTAAATGCACAATTAAATTATAGATCTACAGGAGTTACATTAACAAAAATACAGTTCTTATAATGTTTCACTCTCTATATCTGTCTGTTTTGGCAAATCTCTGATAGAAGTAGACCTATTTTAACGGAACTTTCACTGGCATATAGCTGATATTATAAGGAGTTATATAGTTATGCTACTTTCTATAAAGGGAATCCGGATGTGCCGGGCGCTGCTGCTGCATTGATTGAAGGCCTCAAACGGCGTAAATATGCTAACCTAGCAGGTGATTACATATTTGAGCCGTTTGGGGTTGAGACACTGTGGTCATGTGGTCCGAGTGCTCGCCGCCTTTATAGAGACATTGCTTAATCGATGCTTCTCAGGACCAGAAGGCTGGCTATTTTCTGGTCCAAAGAATAAGTATCGCCATCCAACGTGGCAATTCAGCCAGCATTCTGGGAACCTTCCCAGTCGGCAATGAGGATTTTTTAAATGATATTTTGTAATGTAAATATTTTTAGTATATAAATACCGGGAATGTGTTCTTGCAGGACTTGGGAACGAGGAAGCTATTCCACCCAGGTGTGAACTATTCCATCCGCAGTAGGTCAGTTATTTCTTTTTGACCCGTGTAGGAGTGAGCGTGTTTTTTTGTTAAATTTCCGAATTAACGTCTATTGCTGGGTATTCTGGGTACACTCTAGAAAGCATTACTCCAGGACAATGTTAACATTATAGAGACCGCGTAATCAGTGCGTCAGCAAATAATTAGCATAAAAAAGATATTCTAGCCCGGTCAAGTTAGCTGTAAAAATTATTACCAAAATTCCCATAGAGCTGAATTTGGTTTTGTAGACAAAAGTAGCAATATTTTTACAAACCATTTTTAAAACTAAACAAAAATCCAAAGATATGACATTTGTTATGTTATTAAAACTTTTTTTGGCGGACGTGGGATGGACTTTTTTGTTTATTTATTATGGCCTCTACCACAATTCAACTGTCTAAGAATTTTAAAATTATATAACATTGAAATGTCTAAGTTGACCGGGCTATTGCCTTACCACTGCAGCCATTGTCATCAATATCAGACACAAACTGTAAACTGAACCCAAATCTATAAGAGTTTGTCTTTTGTATACGCTGTTTATACTTAAACTGTGACACTAATCGATGCAGATTACGTTTCTTTTCCTGAAGTAACTGATTCACTTCGTAACCAGATAATACGTATACAACTCCTAATCCTTCATTTGCATAAGGTGCACTTATTGCTAATTCTGTAATATTAGAAAACATTCTTAAGACACACAGACAAAATCATGTAGTTTGTTGGCGAGCCTAATGTTGTTGCTGAAAACTTTAGATTGATTGATTTCCCAGAGCCTTTTAGAGTTCCGTACCCGAAGGCCAAAACGCGAACCATTTTACTGAGACTTCGCTGTCCGTCCGTCTGTCTCCACACTGTATCTCATGATAGTTAGAAAGTTGAAATTTTCACAGATAGTGTATTTCTGTTGCTGCTATAAAAACAAATACATATTATTTACAAACGGAATGAAATCAATATTCAAGGGTGCTCCCATACAACAAACGTAATTTTTTTTTAGATACCCTTCATGCGCGATTTTATTAAATTTAGTACAATGTCCAAGTAAACATGATGTCCAACAAGAGTATGTTTATAATTTTTAACTTTTATAAATTGTTTTTTGTTGTTATTTGTTTTAACATTCTCACCAGCAATACCATCGCCATCCATATCTTTGACAGCCATTGCAGTTCCAAAATGCCCATAATTATCTATACCTATTATTTGAAGATAATTTCTTTCGTTAACGCTCTCCTGAAAAAATAATAAACCTTAGATATTTTTGCGACTATGTAGCTCCCATTTAGTGACAGGGGTAGGTTAATAGAACTCAAAAATCTCACCATATCACCCCCTAAGTATACATTCAATGCACCACAGTCAACATTATCATCATATGAAAACAACGGCTCTGCCACTAAGAGTTCGTCCAGCCCATCCTTGTCGAAATCCGTTGCGGCTAATACCGAACCAAATTTTGTACCAATACTTTTTGTATGTATCGTATATTTTTCGGATTCTGTTTTCTTATTCATAATAAGTAATTCGTTCGTATTCATATCGTATGACAAGAATTCAATCTGTAATTAGGAATAAAAGTTTATAAGCCTGCTAGGCAAAGCATTCGTCTGCTATATGTTTGCTATAACCGAGTCCTGCGGTCAACCACATGGTCGACTGCAAGGAGCCTTAGTGTCACAGCCGCACAGTGTGAAAGATGCTTGTCCTCTTTTCCCTCATCCTTCCCTCTTCCGTTTTTAAATACCCCTGGCGTTACAAGAGTAGACTACGTCGGCATCTAGAATAAAAGGCTGGACAGACACTTTTAAGATTTCGTACCCAAAGGAAAAACGGGACCCCTATCACTAAGACTTCGCTGTCCATCCGTCCGTCTGTCTTAGGCTCATGAACAGTGATAGTTAGAAAGTAGAAATTTTCACAAATGATGTATTTCTGTTGCCTGATTATAATACATATTTAAAGGGGGGCTCCTATTCGAAAATGAATATGATTTTTTTACCGTTTTGATACGGAACCCTTTGAGCACGAGTTGCACGACCCGTACTTGGCCAGTTTTTTATCGATTTTATTTAATTAACTCATGTTATTGCATACTCACAACACCTTGCATGTTCTTTAAATCCATACTAAAAGCGTATACAGTGGTGTTTACCGAAAAAAACTTTCCAGATGTCACCCCAAATCCTGCAAATCATGTTGAACTCACTATAGAAACCAGATCATTATTTTGAAATATTTTAGATACTAGTAAAATCAATGGGTTCAGGCGAGGTTCGAACTCTGAATTTTAAGAACAAAATATTTGTAAGATGTTCAAACTTTTCAAAATAATTGCATCATTCTCGCAAAAATATAAGACATTAAAGGGGTAGAAATATTAAGTTATGCTAACAAATTCAAAATAGGTATTCAAAAAGCAAAAAATCTACTTTTTACTACATCGAAAACATAGTGTGACACACACAAACCAACAAACAACTACCGCGGCTGACCATTCACGAACAAATTAAGCAAAGGAGATGTATGAAAATCAGTCTGTTCATTGAGTAAGGTGTCCACATCCCTCCTAACTATTTCTAAACGCTCCCAGACACATAACTTGAAAGCTTTCTCACATTACCTTAAAATCTTAAAGGTGTTGTCATTGTTCAAGGTATGACCTGTATCCAGAAGGTGTTTTGCAAAGTGGGACCTCTCCGGACAACCGTTGCGGAAAGCCGATAAATGCTCTCTGTATCTGACATCAAAGGACCTGCCAGTCTGACCTACATACTGCATATTACAACCATCGCAATTCACCAAATAAACACCTGACTTCTGTGAAACAGAAACTAAATCTTTACCATTACATAACTCCCTCAAGGTGTTCTGGGTTCTAAAAGCTGTAAGTACATTGTTTTCTCTCAGGATCTTGGCAACACACAATGATACGGAACCCACGAACGGCAAACACGCAGTGTACTTCCTGACAGGTTCAAGAGATGGATGTAATAAACGAAAACTAATATTTCTACGTTTCTTATTTAACATTGAGTACACCATACCTACGTTGTAACCGTTGCGCAATATTACAAATTATATTCAATTCACACAAAATTACTTTCAATTCAACAATAGTTATTATTTACAAAAAGATGGTTTGTCTATGGGGTCACCACTGAGCCCCTTAAAGGCAGATGTATTTATGGATTCCTTTGAGACGAATCACATAGTAAAGAATTTGCATATATTATATTATTTTAGACACGTGGATGACATCATCATCTGCTGGACGGGTACAAAGCGTCAACTTGGTGGTCTGGTTTCGAACCTGAACTCAGTACACCCTAGGATTGAATTTTCATTAGAAGTGGAAACAGAGGCTACTCTTAATTTTCTGGATCTGTCAATCTCTAGGAGGGGTGGGGTTCACGAGTTTGGTATTTACAGGAAGCCAACTTGTACAGATATAGTTATTCCCTATTCTTCTAATCATCCCTCGCAGCACAAGATGGCTGCTTTCCATAGCCTATTGAGTAGGATGTCATTTTGCAAAACACCTTCTGGATACAGGTCATACCTTGAACAATGACAACACCTTTAAGATTTTAAGGTTATGTGAGAAAGGGTTCAAGTTATGTGTCTGGGAGCGTTTAGAAATAGTTAGGAGGGATGTGGACACCTTCCTCAATGAACAGACTGATTTTCATACATCTCCTTTGCTTAATTTGTTCGTGAATGGTCAGCCGCGGTAGTTGTTTGTTGGTTTGTGTGTGTCACACTATGTTTTCGATGTAGTAAAAAGTAGATTTTTTGCTGTTTGAATACCTATTTTGAATTTGTTAGCATAACTTAATATTTCTACCCCCGTTAGTCATTTTCGATAATTCCTACATCGCGCTAGCGATATTTACACATTCATACTTAAAAGCAAACATGTACTGGCTTCATATTTTGCTGTTCTCTCTGAGACAGTCTTGAGAATGCCTCGTTTAGAGGTGAAACATTTGTCGACGTTTTAATGTCTTATATTTTTGCGAGAATGATGCAATTATTTTGAAAAGTTTGAACATCTTACTTACCATTACTTTGTCATGGATTTTCGCCAGGTAACGCCTGATTCTATCCAATATTTAACAAAATATTTTTTAGGAAATTCCGAATTCTTTCAATTTTTTTTATTTTTTAAATTTGTGTTTAATCAACAACATACCTAAATTAAAAAAATCCTTCCTATTCAAAAACTTTTCTTCCGCTGTCATAGAAGTCGTCTTAATTAAGTTAACCGTAGAATAATAAGAGCCGTAATTTATATCACCATTCACTGATGTTTTGATGACTAACAAAAGATGGTTGATCTCATCAGCTAGAGTAGTCCAACCAGTACCACCAAATACAGTAGCTGAAAAACAAAATTTTTCAAAATTATATTTTTATGTTTTATATTATTTATGTTTCTTATTTTTTATTTATGTATTATTAGAAATCATTATTCACCGAGCCTTTTCCCAACTCAGTTGGGGTCGGCTTTCCAGTCTAACTACGATTGGGCTGAACTTCGATATTTTCCGTGAAGTGACTGCCATCTGACCTCCACAACCCATGGGCGATATCGAAGTTCTGTAGTTAGACTGGTCGGATTTTTGATTTAGGGCTCCAACTACCCCTAACGACTGCCATAGATGTTTGTATGACAACCGGGACCGACGGCTTAACGTGCTCTCCGAGGCACGGAGGGGTCTCAATGTCTTAAGAAATGGTCAACCATCCTAAGACTAGAAGACTAGATGTTGCTTAACCTTTGCAATGTGTTAACATTGTCGGTTACCACTAGACCACGAGCCCCTCAGCTTATTATTAGAAATATTAAATTTTTTTAGTTACACATTGCCCCAAAAAATACCATTTTGTCGGTTTGTCTGTGGAATCGAGGATCCGTACATTATACATTATACATTATTATTGTAGGTAAGCTAATTAGCTAAATAACAGTAATAAATAATATATTATACAATCTTGCACTTTTCATATTAAGTACACACATACGGTATAAATCTATACTTCTAATAAATCTGTAGAAGTGAAAATTCTGTACATTGAAAATATCAAAAAAATACATGGCGGGGGTGTTACTAGACCGACACCCAACCAAAAATGTGATTAAAAAAATTTTTGTCTGTCTGTCTGTTGTTCAGGCATCACGCAAAAACTAACGGTTCGATTACGATGAAACTTGGTATAATTATTCTTTAATATCCTGGGCACCACGCTGGGTACTTTTTATCCCGGAAAAGTATATACAATAAAAAACAAACTTAATTTTGCGGTTCGATCCCTAGACCCGATTACTGTGCCAACCGCAAATAATAAGTTTGTCGTAGGTTACGTCAGTGGAGTTCACAAAGGGGCGTTGCACACGGCTAAGATACTATCTATATATATAATACGCCAGTGAAGCCGCTTCTCCTCCTAAACTAAGAGTCGCACAGTCAAATGTGGCACACCGTTGGAAAGGTCGTGGTCTCAAGTGGTGCGATAAGATTAGAAATTTGACAAAAAGTAAAAAAAAAAATATTACTTGCGCAGTTTGCGCTAAGGGTTGCTAGTAATATTTTATCTTAAGATACAATATCGCTCAACAGCTATACATAATAAATCAGTAACTGGTGATCAAGAAAGTTATAACACGCAGGCGGAGCTGCGGGCAACAACTAGTAAATAAATAAATCTTCAAGCCATTAAGAAATAAAATATTTTCACATAATACTTAATATATATACAATACTTAAATAGGAAATGTACACTATGATTTGTATTAAATACAATCTATATACCTACTTATACACCGAGAAGTATCACGGTTTACAAAAAAAAAATATTTTGGACTCTGTTTCGATAACAGAACCGACTAGAAGTATTAATTTAAAAAACAAACACATTTTTTAATTTTTTTTAAATTGATGTGGTTTTTTTTATTCAATTTCAACTTTCTAACAAATATAAATTTTCACAGATGATGTATTTCTGTTGCCTCTATAACAACAAATACTAAAAAACAGAATATAATAAATATTTAAGGGGGCTCCCATACAACAAACGTGATTATTTTCCTTATGGTACGGAACCCTTTGTGCTTGAGTCCGACTCTCACTTGGCCGTTTTTTTTTGCTATTAAGTTCGTCGATATTTTAATTCGGAAATATTTTTAATAGCCTTGTAAAATGTTTTGAAATGAAATTTGGACACTGATAGCAAACTTTTTCATCAGTTTGACTGCCTCGGTGGCGCAGTGGTATGAGTATGCGACTGCCATCCCTGAGGTCCCAGGTTCGATTCCGGGTCGAATCAATTATTTGTGCGATACAAATGTTTTTTCGGATATATAAGTTATTCTAATATTATTATACATATAAGTATGTTTATCAGTTGTCTAGATCCCATAGCACACGCTTATATTACGAGTAGCTTAATTTGGGCTAGGTGACCTTGTGTGAGAATGTAAAAAAAAATTGTTTAAACTTGTGGGCACGTTTTATCCGATCTTCACGAAACTCGCCACAATTGTCAAAAGTCTTATCTTTTCTTATCTTATCTTATCTTATCTTATCTTATCTTAATTAAGTGTTCCTTGATTTAAAACATTTTTTTCATCGAGAGCGATGAAAATCAGTTCTATAATTTTGAAGCCTATCTAAAAACAAACAATAAAATCTTTCTTGTCATAGATAAGTACAGCTTTCTTACCTGTATCGAAAGTCTTATTTGATTTTGACTTAAGATATTCCCTGTATTGTAATGACACATATGTGTGATTACTATCGTCAAACTCACATCTTCCAAATGGCATAGGTCCCTTGAATTCATTCTGCAGTATTTGGTACTTTGACCAGAGAGGTGCACACGTCTTGAAAATATAAATGATATAAAGCATATTTATTATAACTCTAAAGGTACGGGCAAACTCATCCTTCATAATGCGACGTACACCACGCATTATGACATCTGAACAGGATCTGACCTATACAATTTGTATGGTACCGAACACACTGGTCATTCACCACGCTGTCTTACGCGTCACCGCGACAGATTCGTGTGTTGCCATGCTATCCCGCGCGTACGACGCTGTCACACACGTTTAAAGTGTCATAGCACGTAGATAATGAAACCTCAGACGTCGTAAGACGTAGGACCAGGTGTGTCGCTGTTTCCCACGTCGCGTGGCATACGTCGTATGTGAAGGACTAGTGTGTTTTAAGCTTAATTCGTGTATAGTTCGCAAGGCCTAAGCTGAGCTTTGCATTTGTGTAAGTGATCACGAAAAGTAGGTAGGTACAGTAAAAAAGCTGTGTACAACAAATGTGTGCGTAAAACAAGTCACATTATCTAAACGTTCACGTACGTGCACTCACACAAATGCAAAGCTCAGCTTACCCCTCGCGAACTATACCTACAGTCAAACTCATTGTGCATCATTTTTATGAACTCGCACGAGACCTACAGCCAGTGATGTATGCATGTGTGTGTGCGTGAGGGTTGAGTCTCAGAATACGGAAATACGAATAGTATGTAAGTATGAGCATAGATTATATATAACAGTATATTATGAGTCTACAATATTCCTCCGAATACATAATACACACATACTAATTACTGCTTCTGTGGCGTGGTCGGAAGTGCATCGGCTTTCGACTCCGGAGTCTCGGGTTCGATTCCCGGGTCGAATCAAATATTTATGTGATCCACAAATGTTTGTTTCGGTGTTTGGGTGTTTTCTATGTATATCCTACTAATATTATAAACGCGAAAGTTTGTGAGTATGTAAGTATGTATGTATGTATGTATGGATAGATGGATGTTTGTTACTCTTTCACGTAAAAACTACTGAATGGATTTTAATGAAACCTTACAATAATATAGCTCATACATCAGAATAACACATAGGCTACAATTTATAAAGATATTGTGTGAACTATTCAAAATACGACGCGGCGCGACGGGAACGGGAAGAAGTCCAAATTACCACGCCGACGAAGTCGCGGGCGACCACTAGTTATATATATAAGTATTTAAAAATATATGGAGAGTGTTCTGAAGAGCTCTTCAACCTGATCCCACCCTCTCCCTTCCAATGCCGTACAAGGCGTGCCGGGCAGAGATGTCACTCTCATACCGTGGAAACCGTCTTCGCAAGAACCGAACGTTTTAAACGTTCATTTCTCTGCCGAACGATGGTGGCTTGGAACGCCCTGCCTGTGCACGTGTTTCCTCCCACATATAACCCTGGGTTCTTTAAGCGAAGCGTGAAGTGGCACATTACTGGGTCGTCAAGTTGAGGGCCACTCTCTGTAGTATTCCTGTGTACTATGAGAGTCGCCCACAATCGCCAGACGTCGCCACAGCTTACCATCAGGCGGGTGCCGTCAATTTTCGACCTTTTATATATATATATGTATATATAATATATATATAAGGGTGTCCCAGAAGTCGACGTCAAGCCGGAATCGGGTAACAGGCTAGGTCATAACAGTTGTCAGAAAAATATTTAAAAAAATCTAGGTCTTGTATTTTAAAAATTATAGACGTTCAAAAAAAGTAGAGAAAATCTACGCCTTGTGAATGTTTTTTCATTCCTGATGCTACAGATATGTACTTTTTTGTTTTGTTTTTTCTCTAATGTAACCCTGAATACTTTTTCTTTAAAGTCTAAACTGAAATTTAAACTCAATTTTTCTAGCTCGGAAGTAAAATGTCACCGTTTGCCCAACCAAAAATTCAAAATAAATACTTAGCTCAGTTTTAACTGGCCACACTGAAAAAAAAATGTACTAGGTGAGTTAGGCAAGTAACTTTAAAAATTAGCGCGTTTAATAAGGATTCTAAAACTGTAAAACACTCACTAGTTTATTTCTCGCATTGCGGCCATTTCTTAAATTTTCGAAAAAAAAACAGTTTTTTAAGTGTTTTATTACTTTACTTAGAAGTTATTCTGATGTACCTGTGGCTTTCCACAAGGCCGTAACTCTTAATATTATAGCTAGAGGAGTACCAATAGACTGATTTAATCAGTGTGAGCGAGACAGATAGCTACTATTATTTGATAGAGATAAGAGATACATAATTAAAATGTGATAGTTGTTACTGACGTTATTAAATAAAGCAACAATAATTGAAAAACTTTGATTTATTAAAATTACAACAAAAATGACAATGAACAAAAATGTCCAAAAAAAAAAGAAAAAAAAAACGCTAAAATGAAATGTTCAAATAGTCATCCACCGAGCCTCTGATTGTGAAACCATAATTTTAGTTACTACCAGGCATTGCCAAACATTTAGGAGTGCATCTATTTGACATATAAAAAGAAAGTAAGTACAAACTATTTTTTTAATCAGATTCCCACATTGATTGCTGAGTATAATTTTGAAAACGTTTTTTGTATATAAGTGATCTTTTTTTTTTTTTTTTTTTTTTTTTTTTATATTTGGTTCGCCAAATTGACGCCGCCCGCCTGGTGGTAAGTCGTGACGACGTCTAGCGATTGTGGGCCACTCTCACAGCACACATTACTATTGAGAGTGGCCCTCAACTTGACGACCTACTGATGTGCCTCTTCACGCTCCGCTTAAAGAACCCAGGATTATATGTGGGAGGAAACACGTGCACAGGCAGGGCGTTCCAGGCCACTATCGTTCGGCAGAGAAACGAACGTTTAAAACGTTCGGTTCTCGCGAACATGCTATCCACTGTGTGGGGGTGGCATCTCTGCCCGGCACGAGTCGTTCGGGATCGGAAGGAAGAGGGTGGGATCAGATTGAAGAGCTCTTCAGAACACTCGCCATGGTAAATACGGTAGAATGCGGCCAAGGAAGCTATTGTTCGGCGCTGAGCTAGCGGCTCAAGGCTTCCCGTTACCTCCGGACAACCAATAATACGGATAGCCCGTCGCTGCATAGCGTCGAGAGCGTCCAGCAGATACTTCGCGGAGCCGTCCCAGAGGTGAGAGCAGTATTCGACGCAGGGTCTAATCTGCGTCTTGTACAGCAGACACCTCTGGTCCGGTGTAAAGAATCTCTTTACCTTATTCAGTATTCCTAGTTTCTGCGAAGCTAGCCCTATACATCTTTCGATGTAGTTTTTATTATTGAGCTCTCGACGAACGTCTATGCCAAGGATATCAAGGTTGTCCTTCATTGGTAATAATGCATTCTGAAGAGAGGGTAGGGGAAGGAAAGGGGATTTCTTCGCAGTAAATGCACACGCCTGTGTTTTGCGGGCATTGAACTCGACCAGGTTCTCGGTACCCCATTGAGAGATACTGTCGAGGTTACGGTCGAGATCAGCCACGAGTCGTCGTCTCTCCTCCTCAATCTCAGATCGCCCCGCCGTCGGACGAACCGAGTAACTCCCGTGCAGTGTGCTGTCATCTGCATAGCAATGAATGTTCCCGAGGGATAGCATATCATTGATATGCAGAAGAAAGAGAGTTGGTGATAGTACGGACCCCTGCGGTACCCCGGCATTCACTTGCAAGAAGCGAGAAGCCTGGCCATCGCAGAGGACCCGCACTCGGCGCTCGTTTAAAAAGCTGGCAATCCAGCTGCACAGTTGAGGAGGTAGACCATATGCCGGAAGCTTGGAAAGGAGCGAAGCATGCCAGACCCTATCGAAGGCTTTGGCGATGTCCAGGCTAATAGCCAAGGACTCGCCGTGCCTTTCCATAGCCCCACCCCAGACATGCGTTACGAATGCCAGAAGATCACCCGTTGATCGCTTTGGCCTGAAGCCGTATTGTCGATCATTGATTAGCGAGTGATCCTCTAGGAATTGCATGAGCTGCTTATTTATAAGGAGCTCAAGCACCTTGCAAATGACTGAGGTGACAGCTATGGGTCGATAGTTGCCTGGATCGGACCGATCCCCTTTCTTGGGGATCGGTTGTACGTTCGCCTCCTTCCAGACCTCCGGCACGAGCCCTGAAGAGTATGACAGGCGGTACAGACGCGTTAATACTGGAGACAACTCAGCTGCACATTTTCGTAGCACCACCGCCGGAATGCCGTCAGGGCCACTGGCTTTCCGCGTGTCGAGTGACCGCAGCACTGCCCGTACATCACATTGCCTGATAACAATATCAGGCATTGTGTGGCCACAGTTGGCGATGGGGGGGGGGGGGGCTGCAGGCCACGGTCGTCGACCCGGGAATTAGCCGCAAAGAGGTCTGCGAGCATATCCGCTTTCTCTTGGGCTTTGTGAGCCAGTGTTCCATCTGGGTAACGCAGCGGTGGCAGCGAGGGCTGACAAAAGTTAGATTGCACGGCTTTGGCCAGTTGCCAGAATCCACGGCTGCCCGTGGGATGGGAAGTGAGCTCCTGACCAAGCCGCGCGACGCGCTGGGCATCCGCTCTCTTAAAGGCCCTCTTACTCGACTTTGTGGCCCGGTTGTACGCTGCTTTGAGGTGGCCCACGTTTGGGTCGCGCACAGCCCGGGCCCTGATCCAGGCGATATGCCGACTGTTTTTGTCGAACAGCTTTGGCACAATCTCGCCCGAACCAGGGACGGGCTCTGCGGATACTGGCGACATCAGTGAAAGGGATGTAATAATCCATCCCTAAACTGATCTCGCCAGCAATAGCAGAAGCACTATCCGAAGGAGCCTTTCCTACAAAGCAGCGCTGGCTCCAGGGGACGGACGCAAAATAATCGCGTAGACCGTCCCAATCCGCTGACGAGTAGTGCCATAGTCGTCGTGACGTTTGCACAGGACGTGCAGGAGGTGACACCTTCATGCCAGCGTGAACAACACAGTGGTCGGAACTACCCAGTGGGGCTCCTACCGAAACACTGTACTGGGCTGGGCGACTCGTCAGCAGTAGATCCAGCAGAGCGGGCGCGTGATCTGACCTGTCTGGTATCCGGGTGATCCCGCATACCATCTGGGTCAGACCGTGGGAGAGAGCGAACGCATGGGCGGCTCTACCCGCATGATCAGTCTTGAGGGACCCCAGCCATTCAATGTGATGGCCATTGAAGTCCCCCAGAAACACTAGGTCAGCGTTCGGGAACCGCACCTGCGCTTCATCAGCCGTCTCGCTGAGGTACTGGAAGAGCTTTGTTGTCTCAGAATCCCCTGTGTGGGATCGGTAGACGCACACGTAGATCTGGCTCATAGAGCCATGGTCTACGTGCAGCCAAAGGACGGAATTGGAGGGGTTCTCTAGGCAGCGCAACCGGCGGCAGCAAACATCCGCCCTAACGAACACGCACACCCCGGCTTTGTCTCGAAATTGTTCCTCGATGACATAGCCGGGGTAACACAGGTAAGACGTGTCGTCAGGGCGGCGTATTTGTGTCTCCGTGAGGAACATCACAGCGGGCCGTGCCGTCTCAAGGTGGTGGTGGACGGTATCGAGGTTCGCATGGAGTCCACGGACGTTAGTGAACTCCACCTCGAAATGTGAAGTTGTGGGGTTTCCTAGGGCCGCTGTGTAACGTTTATTTCTTTTTTGTTGCACTGCCATTGTAGATTTTGAAGAAGAAGCGTGAAGACAGGGCGACATTTGGTGCAGCAGTAAGTGACAAAGCGTAGGGGCTAGCTTTGTCTAGAACCGTGTGGTTAGGTCGGAGCCGACCCGCCGGACGGAAGGGCTCCCAAACCCCCCTGATGCAAGGCCGCCGCTACCCCACACCGGTTACCACCCGGAGCGGCGATCCCACATCAGGATTATGCGCAACATGTGGGGCAGCCTCCTGGGGTGGTTGGCCCCAGGCGGGCCCCATGACTGTGTTGCGGGCGGCCGCGGCAACGCCGTTGCTAAGGGTCTCCCTGGCCGGCGAATCGACCCACACCACCCACACTAGACTCCGTTTCGCCCCCACTGGTCCCATGCCTGCTGCACCATACATCGCCCCGGGCCCGGCGGTGCAGCTGCTGAACCCCTAACGCAACCCAGCCTGGGCTGGGTTACTTGGGGGGCTTTAGCACAGCTGCACGGTGGTACCCCCCCGGACCAACACTGTTGTACCACCTGGTACCCACGTAGGGGCCGAAGCCACTCCATAGGTACCGTAAATTAACGAGCCTCGTCCGTTTATCAGCAGGTGCGCCACTAGCAGGTGAGGTCGCTGGGGCCCTATAGATGTTGGTAGAGCCCCTTTGCTTTTTTCTCGTTTGCGTTTTTTTATCGTTTTTGGTATCGTCCACAATGTTTCTAATTTCCCCTCCATGACTCAACTCTCACGCGCACACACTCACTGGTGCTGTCATACAAATATGTAATAATCTTAAATAATACATTATGAAATGACTCTATATGTTCCACCAAGTGCTGACAATCAAAAGCATAGATTATAAAACTTAAAGCTTGGAACGCACATAATACGTACGTGACTATTGTAGACACGATAAATTTAGCAGGAACGTGTATTTTAATTGTGGGATAGCTGACGGGGAAGCTAACGGCTCTAATTATATTTCTTTAAACTTTCATCAATTGTAGTCAATAAAATTGTATCATCGATCGTATGATTGAAAGGACAGTGTCGAAAATGGGCCGGAGCGCCCGGACCCTGTCCACGATGGCAAATAAAGCTATTTATCTATATTTGTTACATTTTTACATATTTAATATGTCATGATTTCTGATGTGTGGAAATCTCTTTATTTTAATAAGTAATTTTTGATTTAAATAGATTGTCCAAAGTATGATAACAAATCATACTTTGGACAATCTATTCCGTGAAGCCAAATTCATGTTAAAAAATGTGTACATAGCATTCTGTACATAAAAATATATTACTATTTCGGTCGCTAGTAATATAAACTAAAAAATCTGAATCATATTTGCCAAATTTGTTGCTGCACCTGATTGAGCCAAACCTCCATACAAGTTCGACAGTGTCCTCTTACATGTAATTTTCCAAGTGAAAGTACTAACGTGCCATGTTGGTCAATTCATTTAAAGTTTAAGCAGGGAATTCTAATCGATTATCGAATATAGAATAAGATATTCGATATCGATACGTTTTATTAATAAAATAGGTACTCCAAAACATACCAGAAAATGATCCGAGAACGCAGCAATCGATGCACCCCAATAAAAATGTTGATTTTTGTTGGAGTTGGCTGAAACATATCATTCTCTATTATTTTATATATTTATTATATACTAGCTGTCCCAGCGAACTTCGTACCGCATTAATTTTATTTTCTTCTATAAGAACCTTCTCCTGATAGTAACGATCACAACAAATAAAGAATTAGCGAAATCGGTTCAGCTGCTCTCGAGCAACACATTCAGCGATTCATTTTTATATTATAGAAGATTTATATTTATTATATTTTCTCTATTTCTCTATATTCAAAAAAAAAACGAGCCATCAAATTGTCTCTCATTAATCTTTCGGTAGATAGGAGATAGGTACACATTCACATTAATCTTTCGGTAGATAGGAGATAGGTACACATCCACATTAATCTTTCGGTAGATAGAAGATAGGTACACATCCACAATTTGCCTGTACCTTTGTTAGTCCCGTGTAATAATGAGCCTTGACGTTAAGGGGTACCATCGCAAACCCAATTACTATATATATTGATAAAATTGTTTCTGAACTCTCCGCGGATATTAATGAAAATGGTATAAAACGAAAGAGTACAAATTCACATAAAATATTTGGAATCCAAAAAATTGTTAGCGAAATGTTTTGTTTTTAAATAATATTATTTAAACTTAAGACAAAACGCATAAGTTTAAAGAAATATTATTTAACTTTATAAGAAATTGCTTCTTCGAATTGAAATCTTATCCAATTCAATAATGTAATTATTGAGCAAGAATATAGGCTATAAAAAAATACACACAAGATCACGTATTTAGCACCGAAGACAGAGGCGTTCATTACATCCACGTTTCACCAGTTAAGTACTTTCGGTCCCACGTAATAGGGGACGAGCCTATTATTTTAGGTACTTTGAGTACCTATTCTTGCCAAAGCCTCGTCCGTCTCCCATTGTCTATCCCAAGTTAAGAACTGTTTAAAAGTTGGTAGCACGATTATTAATTGGCCAGATTATTCATATTATTCTGTAAAAGATCTGCAAATCTTCTAGCAGAAAGTAATCCACAGATTTGCAATCATAACTTTAGATGCAAATCCTTTTAACGCTCAACTGATCTGAACATATTACACAAGCAATCAATTTAGCTAGAGAAGTTCATAAGAAGATTGTTTTGTGGACGAAGATTGTCGGACTTATATTTAGGTACTAAACTACACGATTTAGCTGTACCTATGTGTGCTCACGTTTCCTGTACAGCTAGATTAGGTAGTCAATGCAAATCTACATACATTATTATCACGCCTATTTCCTCAAAGGGGTAAGCTGAGGCATATTATTTATTTATTTTTCTTATTTGGACTTAGCTCACGAGATTGTCGGCATGTGGGATGTGGATTCGGCGATTATTGTTCCGATAGTCGTATCTGCTCATGGTTTAATAGAAGCTGAGAGCCTCGATCACCACTTACAGAGTTCCGCGTTAGGCAGCTGGGTGAATGGCTTAATGCAGAAGGCGGTCCTGTTGGATACGGCCTGTATTGTGCGGAAGTTTCTATCTCTGGAACCCTAACCACCGGTAGTTAGGTCCCTGTACTCGACTCTGGTGGGTCACTATTTTTTATATTTTTAAGTGTTTTTTTTATAAATTTATTTCAAAATTAGTAAATATGGATAAAGTTTTAATATTGATAATAAATAAAGTAACTTACTACCCGAACCCCTCTTTAAATTATGCGATATAATTTGACACCTGATTTCCTTAACCCTCGAAGCATTGTTTAAATCACAAATATACACTTCACCATCTAATGACACGGTCGGAGCTCCTACGACTGAAATAAAATTATATTTATTAATTTCACAAGCTAATTTATAAAGAACGATATTCCAGTATCATACTTTTAGGGTTCCTAACAGTTCCTATTTATAGTTTCATCGTGTCCGTCCGTCTTTGGCGATCCTCTCAAACGTTTAGTTCTAGCAAAGTTGAAACTTTGCGTGGATGTGTGTTTACTACGCGGACAAAGTGATAAAATAAAATTACACTAGGATAATGTTTTTTCACGTCTCCCTTATAGTGTGGGGTATCATTAGACAGGTCTCTTAAAAACATTACAAGTTTGTTAAATCATTTTTTTGATTTGAGGGTCCGTTTGCGAGATATTCAAATCTTGGTGGACCCCTATGCAAATCTAGCTTCAAATAAAATTATAAACATAGAAGAAGCACTCCTATTTCCCGTAAGAGCACAGAAGTAGATAAATAGAATCTACTTCTCCTTCGTGTATCTACACCTATGCTAAGGAGTAGGTGAAAGCATGTAATAGTTATGTAATCATTTTACACCGAGCCTTTTCCCAATTCAGATGGGGTCGGCTTTCCAGTCTTACTGCGATTCGGTTGAACTTCGTTATTTTCCGTGTAGCGACTGCCATCTGACCTCCACAACCCATGGGCGATATCAAAGTTTTGTAGTTCCGGTCGGATTTTTGATTTAGGGCTCCAACTAACCCTAACGAGTGCCATAGATGTTTGTATGACAACCGGGACCGACGGCTTAACGTGCTCTCCGAGACGTCTCAGTGTCTTATGAAATTGTCTCGCATCCTAAGACCGGCCTGACTCGATGTTGCTTAACCTTTGCAATGTGTTAACATTGTCGGTTACCACTAGAGAAGAACCCCTCGTAATAGTTATGCAATGTAAAAACATAATAAAAAACTCACCTAATTTATTAGGTTTTGACAGGTAGCCCATAGCAAATCCAAAATCAGAATTATTTTCATTGCCGCTCGAACGTATGTCTATCGATGACATAACATGAAAGTATTCAGCAGAACTTAACGATTTAGTTCTTACACTGACTATCAGTGTAAGAACTAAAACACTGACTATCAGTGAGAGAACTAAAACCAGCGATGATTTATCTGTAATAAAGTAATAATAGAATTTGGTGTGGTTTGGTAGTACACCATTGAGACCAGTGGCCAGAAGGGAATGTTCTAATGTCGGTAATAATAAAATATTATTATAACGTGCCACCTACTGAAGGGTGATGACCCAAACGTCCCCAGAGTTTCGTACCCTGTGCCATTCGACTTAATAGTTACATTCTTAATATTTATATTTTTTATGCGATTGTAATATAATTGGGTACTAAAGGGTGAAGATAAAATAATTATACGAGTATTAAACACTGGTGGACGCCCGCAACTTCGTCTGCGCAAGATTAGTTCTTCTTGTAAGTATTATAAGTCGGTGCCAAGCCAAAAGTGTAGTAAGTACTTGGCAGATAGATAGATTTAGATCCATTTGACATCCAGACACCCCATTGAAGATTTCATAGATCAACACGTTAGCGCAGCTTCTTCTTCTTTTCCTGGCGGAGTTGGGACCGCTGGTCCTCGATTTCTCGAGACGCAGGCCTGTGGTCCCGCTCCAGCGCCTCCTTGCGCCATTGGAACAATGACGCAAGGGCTCTCGCTTCCAGGTCCCATGGAGGGGTCCCGGCTAGGAGACATGCAGCCTCTCCGGATATCGTGCGGTACCCCCGTACGGTTCTGACGGCCAAGGTTCTAAGTGGTCTGTTTAACAGAGTCACGTTCCCCTTGACCGCCAACCTATCCGCCCATACGGGAGCCCCGTATAGGGCCATACTCCGCATGATCCCCAGGTACAGTCTCCTGCAGGAGGCGTTGGGTCCCTTTAGGTTGGGCATCAGTCGCGAAAGCGCGACCGATGCCTGCGTCACCTTGGGGACCAAACTTCGGAAATGTGGTCCGAAGTTCCATCGGCTATCAAGTACGATCCCTAGGTACTTCATCGAGGGCTTGATGCCGATGCTAACGCCTCCCACATTTATGCTGGAACCTTCGGGTGGACCGTTCCGAGGTCTGTGAAAACACAGAACCTCGGACTTGTGCAAGGCCACCTCCAGTCCCAGCTGCCGTATCCGACCCACGACTCGAGCAACACCCGTCGTGACCTTGAGTGCTGCCTCCTGGTACGTTGCACCCCGCGCCGTGACGAGGGTATCGTCGGCGTAGCACGTTACGCCGACACCCCTAGGCAACGCACCCCGCAGCACCCAGTCGTAGCCGATGTTCCACAGAAGCGGCCCCAGGACCGACCCCTGCGGAACACCGCACGACACATCTCGCCGAGCTGGCCCGAGCCAGCTGGGGAAAGCTATGGCCCTCTCCGAGAGACAGGCCCCGACAATACGACGGAGGTAGAGAGGCGTTTCGTGATACACGAGCGCCTCCCTAACGCAGCTCCATGGCAAGGTGTTGAACGCGTTGGCGATGTCAAGAGACACCGCCACCACCACCTTGCCCTGCGAGACTGCTTCCTCCGTCAGGCTCTTCACGCGCATGATCGCGCTCACGGTGGAGCGTCCCCGACGGAAACCGAACTGGTTATCCGCCAGGTCTGGCCCCACACTCGTGAGATGCTCGACGAGGCGTTCCGCGATAATTCCCCCAAAGATACAACAGGCCGAGCCGTCCTCGTCCACCGGGCTTCCCGGGTGGACGTAGTACGGCTCGGCGACTACGGCCAAGTTTATGGACCACTGCCGGATGCTCTGGTACAGAAGATCCTGAGCAGCACGGCAGTGGTTCAAATTCACTTGCAGGATACGGATACGGGCGTCAGACATTAATTGACGTCCATAACCGCATCCCGCCGCGAAACAACTGGCCGCGCAAGGGCGGCACCCCCACCGCTCTCAGCGGACGGACGAGGTTTTGGTCTCGAGGCGGCGCAGGTTGTGCTGCCGACCCGGTGATCCGCGGTCTTGCCCTCCGCTTCGCATCTAAAGCAGCGAAGCGGGGCGTCACAGGCACTTGCCTTGTGACCGGGCCGGCTGCAGCGGAAGCACCGATCGCCCACGGTGACTTCCGCTGTACACTGCACTCCTAAGTGCCCCACCACCATGCACCGGAAACATCTGGTTTCCCGGTCACGAAGAAGGTGCACCTGCGCCTTTAGGAAGCCCCCTACGAGGAGGCTTCGTCCGTCCGCCACTTTCAGTGCCGCCGCGACGGGGCACTGGACGACTGTCATCCCGTGACCAGTGGAGCCGAAGGAGATATCTCCAGCCTTCACCTGGTTACGGGGGCAGCCGCCCGCCTCCACGACGGCGGAGACAACTTCCTCCGTCGTGGCCGCGTCATCCAGACCCGTGATGCGCAATGTGGCGCATTTGGTGGGCCTGGTGACGCGGACGGCTTCTTGGTCCAGCGCGTCCCTAAGCTGAGCCGCTAGGGCGTCAGCTTTAGGGCCGCTGGAGGCGCCGGAGACCTCGAGGAGGCGAGCCTCGGTGCGTGTCTTCTTGCACCGGAGCCCCCCCTGTATATCGAGGGCCGAGAGGTTGACTGAGGACTTCACAGTCCTCAGTACGTCGGCGTACCCCACCCCCTTCTCCACACCTACCGTCGTCACCGTCAGGACGACGGCGGTGGAGCGAGGAGGGCGGGGCCTCTTCGGCGCCTTCGCCGCGGCGGCTTTGGCCGCTTTCTTTGCGGCCTTCGTCTTCCTCTTCTTGGCTCCCACTACTTCCCATCCCTCCCGTCTGGAGGGGTGTAAGGAAGCAGCGGGAGCGACGATAGAGGAAGAGGAGGCGGCAGGGGTGCCACTCTTCTTGCCGCGCCCCTTGGCCTTCCGCGCCTGGGCCGCGGTCTCGGCCGGTATCCGGCTCACCGAAGCGGACGGGGGCGGAGCGGGGCGGCGGACAGCAGGTGTGCCGCTAGGACCGGGAGCGGGAGCACCGACAACAGCCGCCGCGTATGAAAACGCGGGGCGCGTTAGCGGAGGGCGATCGCCGTCAGGACCTGCACCGTAGTCGGTACAGGCTTCGGCGGCGAGCCGGGCGCCATGGTGGGCGCGGTCCTAGGCGCCGTCTTCGGCGCTGGTCCAGCCGTCAGAGGAGGAGGTAGCATGGGACCTGGAGGTGCCTTGACCGCTTTTGTCAACTCAGCGACCTCCCGACGGAGATCTTCCATCTCCTTTCGGGAGGCAGTGAGCTCCACCTCCAGGCTCGCAACCTGCTTGCGGAGCTTCGCCTCCTCCTCTGTGACGCTCCGCTCGAGGAGCTTGTCGAGGGAGGATTGGGCGTCATCCACCAGTGAAGCCACAATCTTCTTCCTCCCCGACATATTTTTACTCCCCCGCATGGCCGCGTTCATGCGGGAGAAGATACTCATTATATCCCGCGCGGGCGGCACACCGATATCCCTGCGACTGCGCAGGGACGGGACAGATGACGGGGGTGGTGTTGGCGGGCGCATACGGTAGGCGCCGAGACGCGTGCGCACCGTCTTTACCGGCACCTCCTCCTCCGAATCGCTGGAGAGGAGGGACCCCCATCCAGAGCAACTAGTGCTCCGGTCGCGTGGCGGTCCCTCCTTCTCGAGGGTCCTCTTCTGCGAAGCAGAACGGCCCTTACCCTTCACACTACTGGGAGCTGACCCACCGTCAGTCCCAGCAGCAACATTTCCTTAGGGCGTCGACGTCGCGCTGCAACTAGGCGGCGCGACGCGAGCCCCCAAATCAAGAGGCATCGAATTCCGTGTTTCATGCGGTAGGTCGTCGGCTGAGACTGCCCGGGAAAGGGCAGTGTCAGTACCGGGGGTCTCGTCAGGCATATCCATGATAGCACAATTCATCGCAATGTTGGCCACTCAAGTCTCGATATCGACGTTCGGTCACCCAACTTGCCACTGCGTTACCGTGGTCAAGTTGGGGTCCAGGGCGGACGGCGAGGACGTAGTCGAATCTCTTGGGGCCCCGCCCCAGTGATAGATACTTACCAAAAACCCATTTCATGTTTTGGATTGAACTACTTCTTAACTCTGTGTTACAAACGTTCATTCAAGCTGTCACCTGTCTGCTGTCACACCATATCTACTTATTCACACTCTTATCTACTTATTTACTCAAATTAAACTTATAAGTAGATATTTACTTAAACACTGAATCCTCAATACCTTCAGTTTTCGTTATT
>OY748292.1:5038211-5113134 GCA_963556515.1 Nudaria mundana
GAGCACGGCTTTAATATTTTTAGTAAGTAGGTAGGTATAAGGTGTGTTGTTTAATAAACTTTTTTTCTTTCTTTCTTTCTTTCTTCAATGAGGTTTGGTCTGTGTGGTTGGTAGTCATCATGATGAACCTTCAGTATGCTATCTGACGTGCTCGAGGAGTAAGTACAGGTAGCGATTTTTTTACATGTTTAAACCGTTAGATACTGCTCTCTTGCGTCAACTCCAAATCATCAGATTTAGAAATTTGAGCATCTATAGGGTTAACTGAATACACCCCTATAAAAAAATTGCAATTTCACCCCTCTCTCATGACCACTTATACATACTTTCTAAATAATTTTATTTCAGAGACATGTTGGGTCATTGACAATATCAATATCAAGATTGCAACGTTGAAGCTGTATAGCTTCTTATCTCACCCTTAAAAGTGGAAACGTACGAAACCATTTATGCTTCGTGTCATGTAATCTACCCATTATAATAGGTCTCCGAGGTGCTCGAGTTACTGCAAGTGGAGCCTTCCATCCGTACCGTACAATTGGGTAGTATATTTAACTGCTAATCAAAAAACCTTCTTTTGTACTAAAAAAAATACCTACTTATCCCAAGCAAAAATACTGATTGCGCATCAAATAATTAACGCAAAATATTTTAATTTTAGCTCCAATTTAAGCTCGTGACCCATAGCTATTTATTTAATAATAAGCTAACCTAACCTATCCAAGTCGGATTGCCCTAAGACTTTAGTAGGTTTTGCTATGCAATCAGTATATTTTGATAAATAAACCATATTTTTTGTACGTTATAAATCTTTTTTGAAGCGTTTGAAGAAAACACACAATACAATATTGATGTATATTATTGAATAATTTATAGTACCAGTATTGTTAAACAATTGGTTTATTCGCAGGGAAAAACAAATATATTCGCTGTAAAAACTGTTTATCTGATGATTATAAATTGAGGGGCGATAGGTTTTTTGCTGGGCATTTAATTTTATTCCATTTACATTCCATAAGTAATATTATATTTACAAGTATTTCTTGTACAAGTTCTGGCTAGATGGAGTTGCGTTCAATAGTCCTAACATATTTATTTATTTCTTATGATCTGCGAGTACATCAGGAACAATGGATTCGTCTCCTTCTTGCATATTCTCCAGAATTTGGTTCCGTTCATCAGTGTTAGGTTGTACCATTGATCGTCTCTGTAAATACATATAATATTTTATTTAAATAATAACATTACCTATAACTACAAATTAAGTAGAAAACCAGCACACGACCCATATTATGATGGTATAAATTACTAGCGATCGCCTGCGACTTCGTCCGCGTGAGAATTTGGATTTTTTCCCCGTTTCCCGGCGGGAACGGGATAAAATCCAAATTGTCACGCGGGTAACGCGTTTTTGCCACGTCAAAACCTCTACCGACAGTTTCACGAACTACTCGGTAGAAGATGAGTCATTTTACAACGAGCGTTCAATGATGAAGATGTCTCTGTACCATAAATTCGATAGATGCTGTTTATGCCTGTAGATAAATGTACCTACCTATATTTGTCGCACGTTATGTAGGTAGATTCCCTACGGGAAGAGTTAAGGAAAAAAAAATCAGCAGGTGAACTTTCTTCCTCTCGGGAGGGAAATACCTACTAGATCTCCGAAATTCTCATAACTGTGCAAGACAGCATGAGCTATTCAAGTATAAAATCAATTTATATGTAAAAAAATTCGTTCAGTAACTTTTAAGTAGGTATATCGCGGAAAAACAGACGTACAGTGGCATTTTCTTAAAAATAAATAGTGATGATGTTAATAGTGTACATACGTACCATACTTTGTCTTTTAATTTCTCGTTTGAGGCTTTCCAACTGCTCCTTGTTTTTACGTTGAAAAAATCCGTACTGCAATGTAACAAAATTTTTAAATTTAAAATAAAAACCCATCCTAGTTCGTGTCAGACTCGCGCTCAAGGGCTTCTGTGTCTATAAAGTTTTTCAAAGTTTTGTAAAGAATCATGTCTGTTGTATGTTTGTTATATTTATTATATACTGTTTTAGGGTTCCATAGTTCAAGTCTCGGAACGCTAACAATTTGCTCATGTCCGTCTGTCGTCCACCTGTCAAGCCTCAACTTTCTTCCCAAACGTTTGGTGCCAGATACATGACACTTTGAATGTTGGGGTTTTTGTGCTATGAAACGGACGGTTTTTGAAACGGAAATTATCGATATCTTTACATTTTTAAACGAATATATTCATGACATTTGATACTTGGTAGCATTGATGACCACAGACAAACCCATAATAATGACAGCTGCCAGCAGTCGTTATTTCTATTCGATTTTGCCACGTTGTTGTGGTTGTGCCCATTTGATTTTAGTAAAAAATATCGTACATTTGTAAACAACAGTTAATGGTTGGTACTACCAATTAGATAGTCGTATTTAATTTTATCTCGTAACAAAGAACTAGCTGAGCACCCGCGGAGTATAAATATCTCGTCCCCAATTCCCAATGGACCACATAAAGAGTAGCATCTCAGAAATAATACAGATATAATAATATGATTGAAGAATTTACAAACTCGGTTCAGTAGATCCAGAGATTACTTGCCACTTCCAACCTCACAAACTCGCAATCTTTAGCTCTTTATAATAATAAGAATAGATACCTTATAAAGTACGACAGCTATAATGACTATAAGCAACAGTCCAACCAAACAAGCGACGACAATAATCCAAGGATCCACAAATGCCTCGCGAAGTTGTATTTGTGTTGTTATACTGAAACTAATGCGAACAAGAAATTGATTCACCGAATTAAGACTGAAGCCAACTATGATTATATGCGATGATTAAAATTTATATGTCAAAATAATAAGTAGTTACTTAGTATGAAGATATGTACCTAATACTAAAATGAAAACCATGGGTACTGAAGAATCATTTGGAGTTCATGTAATTTTCATACTTTAGCACTTACTTTCTTAAATTCTTATATTTTATAGAACCTAGGGCCTAGGGGTAACACCCTGGGCCCAGGGTTCTGTAAAAAATATTAACTTTAACTTCTGAACAAAGCAATTCTGCCTACCTCTTGGGTTTATCTTCTTCAAACTTCACAGTCAAAGACGAAATTACTTTAATATTATTCTCAGTTTTGAGAATATCGTAAGCTGTAAATAAAAACATTCCATAATCATTATAACAAATAGAAATACTATTGAATATCACCATTTAGGTCAACATACACACACACACACACACACACACACACACACAGACACACACACACACACACACAGACACACACACACACACACACACACATACATATCACGCCTATATCCCCGAAGGGGTAGGCAGAGGTGCATTACACACCTACAATTTGCCAGTATTTTTATTCCCACGTAATAGGGGGAAAGTCTATTGCCGTCACCGGGCACACATTTAATGGGTTATGTCCTGTTACGATGTGGAAACATGGACATTACATATTTTGCGTTTGGTGACAACACTAATTAGAAGCTACTAGAATATTAGCGGACCGGTTCGGACAATGAAGAAATTCCTTCGCTTATTGTCCTGTGAGCTGGGCGAGATCGTACCGATAAGGATTATCCGGCTAGCCAATAGCGAGGCGCGCGCGGGCATCGATACGTGGATTGTCGCGGCACTAGACGCCGGAGTAGGGGCCTTTATAACTCCATTACCTGTCCCGAGGTCATATAAGTCCACGCAGAGCTAGCGGAGACACAGAATTAGCATAATAGAAATATCATCAACGCACAACTGCCGTAACCACCGTTAACGAAGTATTAAATTATAACATTTAAAATAAAATAGTTAACCAAGTAATTCAGACAGAATAGATTTGGATGGATATTATTATTGATTAGTGGTGCGACTTGTGCAGTTAATTGTGGTTCCCGAAAATACGGGGTAAGTGCTGTGAACAGAATAGCTTACGTATAACGTCCACCGCGCGATCTATAATTAGAATATTACCAAATAGCTATTTCATAGATTAGTAGTAACTTAAGGTAAACCTATAGTTGCTTAGACTCCGAGGTGATTCGAGCCACGGTTATTGTAGTTTCAATCGCGTATAATGTAATTACCTATTTTATAAACTTTTATCGAAGTAAATATCAAAATCAGACGATGCTGAATTTCTTGCCACAAAATATACGAGAAAACATTTAGGACGGTGAAGTTAAATTACTCCACGCCTAAATGCGATAATTATATATGTATTTTATACATATATAAATAAATATATATGTTGTATACGTAATTACCTCTTTTTATAAACTCGTAGGGAATGCTAGCACCTAGTAACATTAACATATCGAATATAATGATTAATTGTAAAACTATTTCTAGGTTAAATTACTCAACCCTAAATGCTATGATTATATATGTATAATCTATCTATATATGTTGTCTATGCAATTACCTATTTTTTAAACTCGTAGGGAATGATAGGACCTAGTAACCTATCCCCTAACCCTATCGAATGTAACGATAAATTGTTAACAATGTTTCTACCTAAAATTCTATTAAGGGCTATTCACCTACGGCCTTAAGCAGTAAACCATAGTATTATAATTTTAAATTGTGAATATCAAGTAGGAGAATCCGAGTTAGGATAATTCACTTACCCGACATATTTTATTGTGAAGCCGTACCATTTGGGGCGCGGCCTTAAGCGGGAAGCCGTTATTTTTCTAAATTTATATTGTGTTAACGTAAAGTCAAATATCTAGGTCATATTCCACCTATCTGGAATATGCACTATTATATAACATTTTATTATCCTGACTGCCATTTAGGGTCCTTCATTTTAGGGTTCCCTAATATAGTGAACCGTCATAAAGTTTTAATTGTTAAATGGGAAATACGCATAACGCAGACGCTTAGGAACTTCGTCTCCGATACGTAATAGGTAGAAAAATAATCTTTTGAAATGTACCCACATTTGTGTTGGGCTTATAGCTAAATTTTATTATTTTATTATTATTTTATTCTTGCATAGAGATTTTCTGCCGCCGGTCGGAGACCGATATATAGGGATGAGCCAACTACCTGTCTGTGTCTTCCCTGTTCCCATGTTTGTATAATCCTGTGTTATGTGTAACCTTGCCGTGTACCCTCATGTAAATAACTGTGCGGCGCGTCCGACAACTAGGGAACCTGTACGGCGATTTACGTGTGGGGCCTACGGCAAGCGGTGCCGAGCCGGTATCTAATCCGTTGCTTGCGTCAATTCCAGAACTACCTTGGGGCTTAGAAAAGCCATACTTGTGAAAATATACGATTGCTGAGCGGCCAGACGCTTCGCCGTCGCTCCGCCAGCTAGAACAAGATTGATTGGAGGACACCAGCGGATCCTGCCGGCCGACCGCCGTCGCCTGTGGACCCACAGTTAAGTGCACCGGGCACTTCCGTAAACAGTACATGTGATCTTATTCTACCGACACACTATTAGCTACTAGTATTATATAAACCCTAGGTTCCCTGCCAATAAAGTTACGTTAATTGTTTTACGTCGTATGATTTACTTCCTAGCAGGGGCCGTATCAGTCCGAATGAATTTAGTAAAAAGTAGCAGCTTTATTGTAATTTTGAAACAAAATTGAAACCCGTTATCTTGCTATGAAATGTTGATTAAAGGCAAAAAAATCTTACGTGCCAGCCGGTATAGCACAGGCAATTAAGGTCCTGGGCGTCTCGGACTAAATCAACATAACACAAAAATTATGTCTTTATACCTTAAGGAGTAGGAGCAGGCGTTCATTACGCCTGCAGTTGCTACTCACTATTGGTCTCACGTGGTAGAAGGTGAGCCTATTACCGTATAAGCCCACACTATGTTGTCCCACATAGTTGGAGGGTCGTCCATTGATCAGCATGTGCAGAACTGGTTAAGTTCGTTTGGACCCTTATGTGTAACTCCTCCGCATCCACAAAATAATAGTGTACAACGGTTACTTACTCAGAAAATCTGGATTTGTATTCATGGCAATCACAACTTTCACATGGTTATTTTTGAATAGACTATCTATTTCGCAATTCGCTGTTACTTCAACATCAGTAGATGTCTCCACTGGGCATGTTCTGTGAACAGCTTCTGTTTTTGACGTGGCATCTATGTAAATCTGAGCGGAAAAAATTATTACTCGTGAAATGACCAAGGAGTAAAAATTTACTTTCAAAAGATTCGCAGCAGATGGCTCCATGTCGTCAAAACTACGCCGTTAGCCCGGAACACATATACAGACGAAAGCAAAGATGTCCAGTATAGTCGTATGGTCCTTTATTGTAGACACTGCTCGGTCGGAATATTAGGATAGAATCTTAGGCTGGATTTGAACTAGGGTCAGTTTCCATTTTAGGTGAAGGATCTGACCAACTAAGCTATTGCGCACAGCTGAAGATATGTAAATTGTGATCTGTCTGCCTAATAGGGTAGAGACATCAACCAAGAATCTTTCGGACTAAAACAACATGCAACTTACCCTTCTAGCTACGAGGCCCTTAACAAGGCTACGAGTAAATACTAAAATAATAATATGTTAAAATTTAACCACTCACGGAAACCGGTGCTTCGGAATAGGTAACAAATTTTGTCTTCTGCACTTTGACCGTACTAGTAAGCAACTTAAAGCCTGTTGGCCCGTTGTTCAATATCTACACAAAACAAACAAAGTTGGGCTAATGTTCCGAGACAAAAAAGTTTTGAAAACATCATCAAATTAGATAGATTTCGTTTGTCGTTTGAACGCGACGAGTTCGCTTAAACTTTGTTTTCAAATATTTATATAAGTAATTACAAAAATTCTATGTTATCAGGGCAGATTCGAATCGGCAGCTTTGTCTTAATAGGAGAACGCTAAACCACCGATAACCCTGCCTGTGCCGCTGAATTTCTGCGCTCTCCTATCAAAGTAGGATCTGTAGATTTTAGTGGTATGGCTTCATCACCCAGGAAGTGATCTTCAAACTTTAGCCCGAGATTGAATACAATTGTATACCTTGTCCAGAAATAGACTACAGTGAGTGGTGATGATAATGCACAATAATTTACAATAAATACGCACCGTATAAATTTGTTCAAAATGTTTTGGTGACGGAAGGTCGTGTTTAGTTATACCAAAAGGATCTCCGACGTCTGTAGTTCTGTAAAATATTTAAATATTTTAGTCACAAATTATAATTATTACATTATCGTTCTCTCAAATTAAGAGCTACACTTATATTCATTGCAAGCTTCTTTTTAAAAGGCCTTACCCGGGGCCAGTTCTTTGAATTTTTTAACCTGTTAGTACCTATTATTAGTGTTATCCACCTATTCGAATAATAGAGAGCCTATAACTATTTCTCTGTTATTTTTCTTAATTATTTTGAACTCGAAATCACCCCATTTCCAGGGGAAATCCTTTGTCAAGTGATTGAATTTTGCGAAGATAATTAATACGTCCTCCAGTGATTATTGTAATTAATATCGTAACTAAATACACATATACCCTTTGATTGTAACACCAGCTGAAGAACTTCTCAAAGGAATGCTTCGAACAGCACTTTTGGGATCGGTATGATCACATCGGTCCACCAGTTGTACTTGTACAGATATTTCCTTGTCTTGGTTTGTCAGACTTGTTAATTCTACTGCAATGTTCTCGATTTTCTATTCCAAAAACGAAAAATGAAATATTAATAAAACGATACCATCTATTTTTATAGAAAGTAGATAAGAGGCTAGGAGGCTTATAGATTTCGGGAAGTCCTTTGGATGAAAACTGCTTTTTCTAAAAGATGACATAAAATATTTATGAAATTTTAATGTATAAACTGCGATTCCCATTCTAATTCACCACAATATTGATTTAAAATAGAATTACCCAGGTCTCATTGGTCTTCACCGGCTTAATGGATGAACATTTAAATGTTTCTTGATGTTTATCCTCAGAGCAATACATCGGCGGCTTTTGTAGGGTAGTTCCCAAAATTTTGAAATGTACACAAGGATCATAGGCGACCTCTCCAGTATTGAGGATATGGATATTGAAGTTCATGTCGGCACGGGAACCAATTATCAGAGGACGTTCTCTTTGTAAAATAAAAGAGGAATTCATTTTGTTAGTACACAAGTAATTCGGATTTTTAAACGCTGGAGGAAATTCACAAATTTGATATCTATGGTTAGACCAAGTTTATCTTCAATTATTAAAGGTTTCATCTGTGTACCTAAGTTATTTAGGTGAATTCAGTTCTTTTTAAATACGTGGATCAAACTCACCTACCATATCTTTATCAAAGAATTACTCAAATAATTTGATTTTGTGAATGCTATACCACAATTTCTTCACCTTTAATATTAACAAGACCACTGCCGTTAGTACCAATAATACTCACATTAAATCATCAGTTATCGTCATACTAAGGTTAGGTACACACTCTCTAATGCCAGCGCACTCGGCAGCCCAAAACGAACCAGTATAAGCAAGCTTACTGTCATCAGACAGAACCACGTGGTCACCGTTCACGTTGTCCATGTCCATGGGGCTTTTCTGCAGGTTGGTCGTAATCGTGTATGATATTTCTGTGCCATAATCTTTGTCCTGAAAGTTTTTAAAGTCAAGCACTGATTGAGTTAGATATCAGATTGAGAAAGATTCAGAAAAGATAAACTCAGTAATTCGTACTCGAATTAGCCATTTTTTGTAAAGCAAGGTTATCATCGACACCTAAAATCTCTATGCTTTTCAAACTGTTTTTAGGTTGTTGTATGAACTTTGTATCCTAAGGCTCTCACCGCATGGAATTAGTAACTCTTGTCTACGGTACATCTAAAGTACATAATGGCCATCGAGACGAGAGAAAAAGGTTTAAAACATTTTTATTTGTTATACGACGACCGTGCTTGTAGCTTTTAAAATTAAAAAATTATTTCACAAAAAGCACTTTCACAAAACATAATACGATATTTGAGCAAGTCATCTAAAACTGTAGGTACACTAAACTGCCTCCAAACTAGGTAAAATCCTCTCAAGCTCTATTTTATTTGTCTAATTCCCTATTCTATTCGCTGTCGTCTGTATTAGAAATAGATGATTCGTTGGAAGAGTCCGAATCAGACGTATTTATGACAGAAATATCTATTCTAGTAATGATGACACAGCCGGGCGCCACTGGAAGTACCTTCTGCATGTGAACCAGAGATGCCCGGCAACTGGCGTGAAAGAGGCCGCGGCCTTAGGCCGTGGAATTAAAATAAAAAAAGAAAGTGTTGTTGGCAAATGGTTGACAACTATGGTATGAAATGTTTACCTGTACCATAAAACACGCAACGACAGGTCTCGTCTACCAACTTACGTCATTACTGGGTACGAGGGATAAGGACAAAGATAAAAATTGCTCGCAATCGCAATTTAACTTAGTAACGGTCCTTATGTTGACGTTTTTTATTCTTGAGTCTCGTTGGCCTTACTTTAGATTCAATTCTTCAAACAGTTTTTCGGGCACTTTAGGTAGGTATACTTTTTGACCAGAGCTTCATCGGTTAGCAAGCAGCAGCACCGCGTGCAGATAAAGATGATTGGGACCCAAAAACTTAGGCATTGAAAAAATATCTTACCAGAGGTAATGTAAAGTCAACATTTTGACAGTATGTTTTGTTCTTACTCTGTAACTGAGTCTTGAAAGTGTACGTGTCGTTAATGTTGGGGTTCTTCAGTTTAGCGTACTCGTGGATCATTTTGACTTCAGTCAATAATTCTGTATTAATGAACGATATGAATTAATTTCGAAGACAGACATATTTTTGTTTGATTTTTATGCCGTTAATGGCTAGAGGCAGTGCTCCCATGTACTTAATAAGGGGCCAGCTTATTAGCGCTAATCGAGAATTTGTAATGTATCGACATAAAACAAAGTTCTGTATAAATACTTAAAGGTTGTTCAGAGCTTTTATTATACAAGCGAAAAAAACAAATAAGCATATAATTACATATACTTATTTAATTTTGTTTTTGAAATATAACTTACCACCGATTACATTTTTTGGTTTTTCTGGAAATTTTACGTCCAAGCAAACTTGAAATACGAAGTCCTTCTGGCGCGTCTTGGACCGATCCTATAAAATAACCAAACAGTTACATACCATACCATATACATATACATACCCAAAGGGTAAAACAGGAACCAATGAATGTAGGGTTCCTGTTTTACCCTTTGGGTACGGAACCCTAAAACAATATTTTATCGATGTCATTCGTGCAACAACCTCACAGCGCCGCACCGGCCTCCGCTCCACACATGTTTATCTATTTAGGAAAAAAAATTGATCTGCAAAAAGTTTGAATTTAGTTCCAGAATAAACTGTATCAAATCAAAGCAAATTATAAAATTCGTACTATATTGAGTATGTACGAGTAACACAAATAACCCACCTTAACGTTTGGAAAAATGGCAGACGAATTTGTAATGGTGACCGCAGCCAAGCATTTGTAAAGTATCACAGTGTCATTGAAAGGAGCGCTGATTGCTATTTCTGTTGGCAAATCAAAATAAGTATTAGTAACAAGGCGGTTCGCCGGAAAGTCGAAATAAATAAGACGGAGTCAAAGACAGGTTAGTTGCATTACTGCATAAATAAATCACACGAATCGGATGAATAGTTCCATAGTTAAATAATTTGAAGTTTTGAATTATTAAATACTAGCTGTTGCCCGCAGCTCCGCTTGCATGTAATAGTTGTCATGTAAACACATTACCGGTATATGCACGTTAGACATATTATAATGCATGGTTTTAGAAAGAAATTATTGCATGTCAGACCACTCAGCACTCACTGAACTGCCTGAAGACTTCTTAGTGATAAGGCCGCCATTTGTACATACTGAAACCTGTATATTTTTTTGTACTTATTTATTACGTATTGGTGTACAATAAAGAATATTCAATCAATCAATTAATCACTCATAGAATCGCTAGTACCTATTTACAATCATCCCATCAGTCTTGTAAGCGTGAATCTCAAGGTTTTTACTTTCACTTATCACTACAAATTATAAAACAAAGTACTCCGCAGCGGCCGATCCGATCTTCATGCTGCATTCTGCACTGATTTTCATGCTGTTTTAACCAACAGAATTAGTGTTTCTCGGGTAGTTTTAGTAAGTATAGCTGTGCCCACGACTCCGTCAGCGTGTAACTCCTTGTGTGTTATTAAGTTAATGTATTGGTAATATTATTTAGATCACGTTTACATGAGGCTGAAGTACTTATAGAACGCAAATACTTCAGCGCAAAGCTTCCGGGTAAACTATGTTGAAAGTTGACCCAGCAACTCGAAAAGTCTGCCCTTGAGCCTTATTAATTGTCATTGCATAACACACCGATACTGGGAATTGCGTTCTTTTAAATTGGAATGGAAAATTATTTGGTATTATGGGAATTCTGGGAATAAAGACGTTTTCTCCTGCACCGCAACCTGTTAAAATTTGAGCCTCAATTATATTTTGTTGTAACTGGGTTACTTTTAGCCGAGTTCCATTGCAAAGTTGTGGTTGCAGAAAGCTCCGAACTGCTAAGCTATCGGGAGTTACACGTGTTATTGTGAGTCAACCATAAATGACAGCCATATGCGACAGCACGACAGTGTTCATGATTTCTGTGTAGCTTTAACCATTAAGGCTGCACACGCGACGGAAGCTTAAAAAATGGAGTAACTTCTCCCGTTTTCCCAACTTTTCCCTTCACTGCTCTGCTCCTATTGATTGTAGCGTGATGAAAAGTATACTATAACCTGCCCAGGAGTATGAAGAATAATTGTACCAAGTTTCGTTAAAATCCGTCGAGTAGTTTTTGTTTCTATAACGAACATACAGACAGACAGACAAAAATTTTACTGAGTGCATTTTTGGCATCAGTATCGATCACTAATCACCCCCTGACCGTTATTTTGAAAATATACTTCATGTACAGAATTTACCTCTCTACAGATTTATTATAAGTATAGAAGAAGATGGGGCGCGAAATCCAACAATTTTTTTAGTACGGTGAAAGGTACGTTACTTTAATGTTTGATAACTCAAAAACTATATAAGCTACATATACCAAAAACTATACAGCAAAGCACGTTAATGTGTTCTATCTGCAGCCAAATTTCAAGTCGATAGGTTTAAAATTGCGACCGGTATCGTGGCACAAAGTTTTTCGATTGAGACCAAGTATGAGGAAGACTCCGCTGCGCTCCGTCTTAACCATCGAGTGGCGGGGGTTAAACGTAACCAAGTAACCAGTTTAGAAGATTAGATCTATTTAAAATCTTACCGTTACAACCATTTTCATCATAATCCCGAAGAGCTGCGAGACTGTAACCAAAGGACCTCAGACTATTCCCACTCGGTACAATCTTTTGTAACCACGTTATCGTTGTTTCTTTACTCATTAGAACTGCTCCAGAATATAGATATACTGCACCACTGTCTTCATATGGTGCTCCTATTGCTATTTCTGGATATAACGATAGTAAAAAGGTTTATTACACATAGGTACAAATAACGATTAAGTATTCTAAATACTTTACAGAGAAACTTACAATAAAGAACGCTGTGAATTTTTTATTAGCAGCATGTACGATTGTAGTTGTAGCTACGTCATAATACGTCAATATCGTGAGACATATCCGTTGCTACCGTTACCAGTGTACATCGTTCTGTACCCCCCGCGTCCCTGTCACCCCGCAGGCGATATATAAGTTAAGCGGTTTACCTGCTCTACCTACAGTTTATTGCAAACCAGGGTTGTACAATTTTTTTTTATTCCTGAAGACACAGAAAGAGGCTCTTAATACGCCCAAATTCCGCCATTCCTTTTGATGATCTCACATTAAAGGAGGTGAGCCTATTACTGGAGCTGGTGTTAGGGCCTTGTGGTCAGAAACTTGGCACAAGTGCTCCTTGTTTTAATACAATTTTTTCACACTGAGATTTTTTTGATTGGGGGTTAAACAGCTGGGGTAAACAGCTCAAATTATGTTTTTAATGTCTGTAGGTATGTGTGTTCCGGGCTAACAGCCACAGTTTTTATCCGATCTTCACAAAACATGGCACATGTGGAACACTTGGTTAAATTTTTTTTTACTTTCATTTTCTGAATTCATTATAGTAAATTAACGATTTCGGGACTTAAACGACTTAAACTTCAGGCCAAACACAAGGTAAATTTACGCGTTTAAGTCACGAAATCGTTAATTTAGTATAATTTTTTTTGTCGTGAAGTCATTTGGATAAGGGAGAAAATGGGGTAAATAAAGTCCAACAACGTTTTACAGTTTTTCCGGGTCATTAATAATCTGATCTTTACGAAACTTAGCACAAGTATTCCTTTACTTCAAACAATTTTTTTGATTATGATTTTGTGGAAAAGGAAAAGAAAGGAAATTCCCAAATAAAACAGTGCATCATAAAGTACTTACCATCTTTTCCGTCACCATTTAAATCAGCAACGCTTATAATTGCGCTTCCAAACAATGAAGCAGACTTCTGACCAACTATAGTCCTGTGATATGTTGGTGGAGACTGCAGAAATATGAAAATTCACATTAAGAAAACTATGTATAATACTCGTACATAGAAGCACGCTTTTTATCCAACTAGTGATGAAACCTACACGATTACGTAATAGCGAGCAGAATTATTAATATGATAGGAAACTGTTATGTTTGTCAAAGCCTCGTCTATACTCCGAGGGGGTAGACATGGGGTAGACAGATGTGCACTACACACCCACATTTTGCCAGACCCACGTAACACGGGGTAAGGCTATTGCCGTATTTGGGGCTTCACTACCAGTAGTTCCATAACCAGTGTGAGTGGACCTATTTAGTAGTAAAATGGGAAACATATTACTGAGACTGTCTGTCGTCTGTCTTGGGCTGTGTCTCATGAACCATGATAGTTAGAAAATTTTCATTGATGATGTATTTCTGTTGCATAGAGGCAACAGAAATACATCATCAGTGAAAATTTCAGCCATGTTAACAACAAATACTAATTAACAGAATATGCAACAACCGTGATTTTTTTTTGCCATTTTGGTGCGGAACCCTTTGTGCACGAGTTCAACTTGCACTTGCCCGGGTTTTTATTATCGTTAGTATCATTTTCAAGGAATCTAGAAATTAATGGAACTAGTGGTGATTTTTTATTTTCACCAGTTCTACTTTGAAGGAATCCGCAAATAGTGATGATGTTTATTATCACTGTTTCCATTTTAAAGGAATCTTGAGTTTTATTCTTTAGGGTGAATAACACTATTAAACTGTTAATAGAATGACAATGAAGCTTTTTGGGCACAATCAAAAGAAAATCTATAGCCATTCTGTTATCTGAATGTCTTCGAATTCTGCAGCCGGGGTGGCCAACCTTGTGTAAGAGTTACTGAGGTCGCACTAGTTGGCCTATAGCTTGATTTGTACTAACTGACCTTCTACCCCCATAATAACTTTATTCCCGATATTGGCGTGCGGCTTCACCTCTTCACGTGGTGTTTAATATTTGGCCTTTCATCCAGATCAGTCCAACCGCTTTTACACACACACACACACACACACACACACACACACACACACAAACTCACGCGCACTCACATGTCAATGAAAAAAGTGTTTTGCGAACAGGTCAGGATGACTTGGAAACTAGAGTACGTTTTTACGTGATTCCTAAAAAATACTATCAATCTTAAAACTAAGAACTAGAGAAAATTATGGTACTTACACCTTGAGTAGTATAATAATAAACGTAAACAGCCCCAGTATTGTAACCAGAATTCAATGCGTATGTTGGAGCCCCTACCAACAAATCATCCCCAACGCCAAGCGCATTCATCTTTGCAGCACACAGAACAGCCCCAAACATTGATCCAATCATTGGATCTGTTTGTTTGGAATTGTCTTTGCCCTTGTGTAGTTTCATTGGATATTTGTCATTGTAGTCTGTATAAAAATAAACCTGAAAAAAAATCGTTAAAGAAGCTCATGGTCACTCTGTATTAATCACCAGTAATATAGCTACAATTATTAAATTCACAAAACATATTACATTATTTATTTTTTATTTATTTTTTATTTTTTTTATTTTTTTTATATTTAGGTCGACAAATTGACGCCACTCGCCTGATGGTAAGCTGAGGCGACGTCTGGCAATTGAGGGCGACTCTCACAGTACACAGGAATACTATAGAGAGTGGCCCTCAACTTGACGACCCTGTAATGTGCCTCTTCACGCTTCGCTTAAATAGCCCAGGGTTATATGTTGGAGGAAACACGTGCGCAGGCAGGGCGTTCCAAGCCACCATCGTTCGGCAGAGAAACGATCGTTTAAAACGCTCGGTTCTCGCGAAGACGGTTTCCACGGTATGAGGGTGACATCTCTGCCCGGCACGCGTTGTTCGGGATCGGAAGGGAGAGGGTGGGATCAGGTTGAAGAGCTCTTCAGAACACTCACCGTGGTAAATACGGTAGAACGCGGCCAAGGAAGCAATTGTTCGGCGCTGGGCTAGCTGCTCAAGGCTTCCCGTTACCTCCGGACAGTCTATAATGCGAACAGCGCGTCGCTGCATAGCGTCGAGTGCGTCCAGCAAATACTTCGCGGAGCCGTCCCAGAGGTGAGAGCAGTATTCAACGCAGGGTCTAATCTGCGTTTTGTACAGCAGAGACCTCTGGTGCGGTGTAAAGAATCGCTTTACCTTGTTCAGTATTCCTAGTTTCCGCGAAGCTAGCCCAATACATCTCTCAATGTATTTTGTGTTATTGAGCTCTCGACGAACGTCTATGCCAAGGATGTCTAGATTGTCCTTCATTGGTAATATTGCATTCTGAAGAGTGGGTAGGGGAAGGAAAGGGGATTTTTTCGCTGTAAATGCACACGCTTGTGTTTTGTGGGCATTGAACTCGACCAAGTTCTCGGCACCCCATTGGGAGATACTGTCGAGGTTTCGGTCGAGATCACCCACGAGATATTTTATTTTATATAACCTTACCGGTTTCGGCTTATGGCATCGTTGGAGGTATTCCTATTAATTCACTGTCCGTTAGTATTTAATAAGTAACTCATTCATCATTCACCGAGCCTTTTCCCAAATCAGTTGGGGTCGGCTTTCTAGTCTAACTGCGATTCGGCTGAACTTCGATATTTTCCGTGAAGCGACTGCCATCTGACCTCCACAACCCCTGGGCGATATCGAAGTTCTGTAGTTAGACCGGTCGTATTTTTGATTTAGGGCTCCTACTACTCCTAACGACAGCCATAGATATTCGTATGACAACCGGGACCGACGGCTTAACATGCTCTCCGAGGCACGGAGGGGTCTCAGTGTCTTAAGAAATGATCACCCATCCTAAGACCGGCCTAGAGATGTGAGATGTGAGGTTCCTTCCGCGAGCCGGGTGTTTGTCGGGGCCGTTCGTCCTGTGCTCCCCCAGTGGGTGGAGCACGCGCAAGGGGCTCCGACTTACTTCCACACCCTTCTTAATGGTCATGGCTGTTTGCTAAATACCTGTGGGAAGTAGTGGGGATAATGTCGTAGCCCGATTGTTATCATTACGCAGGCGGCGCTGTGGACATGGCTTAGCGTACGCTCCTCGTGTGCGCACGCCAAGAGGTTGGGCCTTACGGGCGTCATCACACGAGTTGCTTCGCTGCCGGCCGTCATCCAATCCATGGCCGGCAGTGAAGAAAGTGGTGATGACGGCGAAACGAGAAGCCCTACGTGAGCGGGAGCGTGCAGGCCGTACGGTCCTGCCCAGTGCACCAGTCAGGGGGCAACGCACCTTATTTGCTTCGGGGGCGTCGCTTCTGAGATGGGCCAGGCTCCTCTAACGAAACTGGTCAGAGAGTGAGAACAGTAAAACTGGTGGAAAATTATTATGTGTTTTTGTTCAGTGTGTGAAATAAGTTCCAATCGACAGTACTTATAAATGTAGTAATTTGACTTACTTGTCCGGCGCCAGCTGTACCGTACGTTGTACTTACAGCATAACATTTAGCATCTGTATTTGTAAAGTAACCTATGGCTACGCTATATCCTGTAACGAAGTAAACATAGTTATTACTAACTAATTTAATCGGATCCGCCCGCATAGAGTTGTTCCCGAAGCGCCAGGTGGAATGAAATCCGAGCGCCACTGGAGTTTCTTTTAGTGCTTACCAGAAGCGCCCGGAAATGGACACAGGTGCGGCCGTGTCCAAGGGTTAAGGGCCACAGATTTAAAAAAATGTGGAATAAAATAAAATGGGTTTCGATGTACTTCTAAGCATAAGTAATAATAACGGTCCAACACAACTTAGCACGTTTGTATTTTTTGGTTACCTATCTTAATCCCGAATTTTAATATTCCGAATATCATAATCCCGAAAACGTTTGGACATTTTTTCAAAATCCCGTTTTAAAAATTCCAAAGTTTTGTTTGCCATATAATCGCAACTCCGAATTACATTTGCCCATTTATTCATTTGTACGACGTTTTAGAATCCAGACGAATGAGTTCCAGACACACGAAATCTAAATGTACAAAATCCAGATGACCGTAATCCATATGCACGAAAGCCCAATTTTTAAAACACAAATTTTTGAACTACACTTAATTGATATCCAGAAAAACAATATCCAGATTTATAAAATCAAGATTTTTTTATATGAAAATGTCATATTACACAGTTGTCACTTTTACCTGGGACAAATCACTTTTTTCTATTAATGCAAGTCGTTTCTGGCACTCGCCGGCCGCAGCCGCGGCACCGCTCGCTTCGCTCGCTCGGCTCGTGCGTAGGTGGTCGCAGTTCTAACCTAACCTAACCTAACCTAGTGAGTCGAATTTGACACTTAAACCTATCTGTAATAGGCAAATAAAACAATAAATTTACTGACTGCCAATTTTTATTTTCAGGAGATAGTAAAGATATAGCAAATGGTTCGACGAAAACTTTAAAGAGGTTTAGATAGATAAATAATATCATTTAGACCTACAAAATAACTGAGGCTTATTAAATTTCGTTAATAGTGTAGGGTAGTTTAGTAATAATTCTGGAAATTGTTAGCATGGGAAACAAAAAATAATATTATTTATTGCAATAGTTTAGCTGGAACGTGATTGTATGGGAACCAAATAAAAAGATTATGAAAATCTGGCAACAGTTTATTTGGAAAATGGTACGATGGGAAACAAAAAAAAGTATTCTGAGAATTTGGTATAACTGGATTATGAGAAAATGGGAAACAAAAAAAAACTTTTTGAAAATTTGGTTTTAGTGCACCTGGAAATTGATTCATCTGAGAAATTAAAAAGGGAATTTTAAAAAGTTGTCATTCATTACATCTGTCTTTTAAAAGTTCTACCAACCGTTTTCGGGGTTTTAAGATTCGGGTAACAGAAATTCGAGATTTCAATAGGTTACTTATTTTTTTTTATTAATATATTTATTACTTATCTACTTATTTAAAAATATCTAAAATAGTAGGTATGTTTAAGTATATATTTCACACTTACCAAAATTATTATGTATTTCTTGGTCAATAGTAACAATTGGCTTTAAAATTTTCCGCTGCCGTATTACAGCGATGCCTAGAAATCAATAATTGTTCAATAATTTTTGCGAAAAAAAAACAACTTTAAATTGTCAGAACTGAACAAAAGTGAAATAAAATCACACAGTAAGTATCAGCTTTCAAATACAAAAAGAATCATCAAAATCGGTTCAGGCAGTCGAAAGTTATGAAGTAACAAACATAAAAAAACACATTATGCCAGTAATGTTGTCCCCCGTAATATGGCAGCAAGCTTATTGCCCTTACCGAGCACCGTATACAATAGAATATCCATAAACATATTGTAATCCGGACCTAAATTACAACAGTCAGGACCAATGTTACATAAATACCTACAATCTCTGCAGTTGGCATCAACAAATACTGTCAAAATATCTCCCGCGAGTTAAATCCCATCAAAATTGCTTCAATCAGTTCGTTTCTTACAAACAGAATCACGCATTTTTCCTTGAATATATCTATATGGCTGTCCCTATTCCGTATTATAAACTGATCCGACATAATGTGAGGTAACAGGCGTGACAACAGTATCGATTTTAAACTGTTTCGTCATGTCTATTAAGCCGATTCTGGCTTGTTTCCCTGAAGGCGTACGCAGAAGCATGTTATATGCCCACTTATCGCCAGTATACCTGTGCTTACGAACTTACTACGTACTTTTATGTTTTCAAGATCCTCGTCCGATGAACGGCAGGTTTCTCCCTTGCAGGTGAGTTTGGCTTGGACCAACTAAGATTTAGATCTGAGACCTATGCACCTATAAATATGTATGCAACGTACAAAATAACCAAGCGTACAAAATCGCATGCAAACTCTGGTATAACTTTGTAAATACCTTTTTTGTTAAATAAGCCAGGACCTCCTACAATCATAGAGCCATCGTCACTGATATCCAGAGCCCATCCCAAAGTATCCATAGTGTACTCTGCAAAATAAGAGATAAATACATAAATAAATCATGCCAGTTTGTTTGTGTATCCCTACATCCAGGAACTTTGATGATCCCACGTAACGTCCATCGAACGAGATTGCAAAAGATCGGTGATTCTTTTTAGGGTGATATTTTACTTAATTAGGTAGCCTATTGTAAAAGCATATTTATACAGTTATGCAACAGAGCACTTTTATGTTTGACGAAACCCCGTTCCATATTATGTAACTATAAGGAAAATGTAGGTAACTAGAATGTGTCTTCTATTTATGGATAATTAATGTTTCATACAATAAATATTTTTTTTGTTTCCGCTTCTTATATTTCAAAGTTTCGTCATACCTACAATCAAACTGGCGACCTTCTTTGCGATGACCCAATAATTAAGTATAATTAAATAGCTCTTTACTAACCTTGGGGTTTGTCTTTTCCAGGGTAGCCCAACAGAGGAGCCAAAGGAGCATCAAAAATACCAGTGTTTCTATCGCGTGTATAACATCTTCCATATGTTCCCGCAGCTTTATAATGAGTTGGGGCTGTAAAAAAAATAACGTGAATCAGGCAAATTCTTCATCCGCCAAGTATCAAAGTAGGCATCCATCTATAGGCGCAGGGATTCCAACGGGTACAATAAAAATGTAACACTAAATTATCGTGTCTGTCAAATAACAACACCTTATTAGGTACCCTATAATGAAAACCCGGGGCATTGGGCACCTTAAACGCTGGAGAAATTTTGAGATATAAATTTCTAAAATTTTTACATTAAATTTTCAAGGTGAAAGTTACTACTGTCCCATAACGGTTGATTTATACACGTTCGAAATAAATTTCAGCGACATCGGTAGATTGGTTTAGGCTGTAGCAGGCCTCCGTCACTCCATGTACTTGCGCGCTATAATTACCTACCGCCCGGCCGACCGTTTGAGGACCAAATTCAGTGCGGTTTTCGCAAGCGAAGCGCACGCACGTTGTTCAATTTTAATAGTTCCATTCGTTCGTACGCGTACCTACGATACCGTCTGGTGCCTTATGTGCTGTAGATGGGTGCAAATCAAGTAAAAGAAGGGATAAACACCTAAAATATGAAACGAAGGCTGGGTAGTATTCTTTATGAAATTTTAAATGACATAAATTTTGATTCGCCCTGCCCTTGTTTTCCAAAACAATATCTCATAAAACTTTTTATTAGATTCAGGATTTTTTCCACACTAAAATTTAATAACCGGGAATTTAGAAAGGGTAAGAAATTTATAAAAAAATATATAAAAATAAAACCTAGACACTGACGTCTATAATTATGTTTTATCTAGATGTGCACAGTCAGCAGCAATTTATAAAAATAATATTTTATAAACGATACAATTTTAAACTGCCACATATAAGTCAGAACATATTCACAGTTCTTAATAACATAGACAAAAAGTTATGTTAATTTAATTTTATCGAAGAGGAAGCCCTGCGATTGCTGTGGGATCGCGCGGTGCGAAGCAATCTAAACTGTACGCTTGAGCATTTAGGCACATTTTAGCATGCAGTGGTTGCTGACGCGACGGAGTAGGCTATTATAGCAGTAGGTATTGGAAATTTTCTACTGAGTGAAGTATCTGTTACGTAGTAACTATTTAGTAATCTGTGGCTGTAGTACCTACATAAATATTTTTCAGCTCAGGGATAGCTCAGGGATCATGAGAAACTCAAAATCTCAAAATAGATTTTGTACAGGATTACAATATTTTCACTTTAGAATTTAAGTGAAATGAATAAAATACCTATCTACCTACCTACCAAAGTTAGCAAGTAATTGTAAACCAGTTTAGTTTCGAAACAAAACAATGAATGGTAGGTACTTACCCCTGGCATATCTTGGCGCACATGCCTGTAAAATAAGAAGTACTTGATGAATGTAATAATAGGAAATTTCAAAATATAGTTTAAATATTCCTCCGCGTCATTGCCGACTGGGAAGTTTCCCAGAATACTGGCTGTGTTGGATGGCGATACTTATTCTTTGAGCAGAAAATAGCCAGCCTTCTGGTCCTGAGAAGCATCGGTTAAGCGTTTAGCAATGTCTTTAGGAAATTTAACCAAAATTTATATTATAAACCAAAAGAGTTTGTTTGAATGCAGAAATCTCAGGAAGTACTGGTTCGATTTGAAAAATTCTTTTTTTATTGATTGATTGGCTATATTACATCACGCTAAGAGCAATAGGAGCGGAGAAGCAGTGTGATATCTTTCAAAAACGGGGGAAAAATATTTCTTTTAAGAACTTCCGTTGCATGCGCTGGCCAAACGGTTAATGTTATGTTAAAATGATGTACTAAAGAATTGTTTCTCTTTAAAAGTCAAAAAAAAAGTCCGGGTAGCATATATTATTATATCTATCTTTTAAGGTTAACTCACTGTAACATATTTTATGGAAATGACATTCGTTCTAAAATAATTATTTTCGAAGCTAGATGTTATTATTGGTGACGCGACGGGAACAATAATTACAAGCCACGGGAACGGGAAAAAATCCAAATAACCACGAGGACGCGCGGGCGACCGCTAGTGTCTAAATAAAACTATAACTTCTTCTTCTTCTCATGTCGATGAGACAACACTTTTCTTTTTTTATCATAATCTGTCCAGGGGATACATCGCACCTAGTGACTAGTAGTGAAAGTCAGTGTGAATGTGGCTTCGCACCACAAACCATGCCGTACCCGGGTTGCCCGGAGCCCGGCACCTTAGAGGACACATACGAGGCCAGACCAAATGCGATTCCCGTCGCTGAACCCTGGACCAAGGCGATATGATAAATAAACTGACTTATTATTACTGTACAAAACTGGGATTGAGAATTCCTCCTCATAGATAAGTGATACCAACTCTGTACAATAATATTGTACAGAGTTGGGTATAAAATAGTATATATTTACCCACCACTACAAACGAAGGGCCAGCCTTGAGAGTCGCCCCAAACCAAAAATGATGTTTATAAAGATGTACTGCAAACAAAAACGCATAAATACAATTTAAGTTAAACCAGCCAAAGTGATGTCCAAGGAAAAATATCACAAACAAACAGTAAAAACCGGGAGCTGTCCTGCTGTTTGAAACCAAACAATTTACGAGTATGAAAAAATTGTGCAATAAAAAAGTTTGGATAAAATGTGGTAAACTTCCTGCTTCTTTCGTACATACATACGTGTAACATATCTTCAATAAAAATATACGTAGATAGGTACATATACCTACCTAATCACGCCTGTTTCCCTGAAAGTGAAGGCAGAGGCATATTAAATACCCACTTTTTGCCATTATCTTTGTTGATCCCACGTAATAGGGCGTACACTTATGTATAGGCCGCGTGGTAATTTCGATTGGACAAGTATTTGTTTTATAAAAAAAACGTAATGGCAGGGTGCCCCAGGCTACGCTTGCCCATAATCGTTTTTTTCCTTCCGCGGTAATTGCTGGATGCCTCAGGTAGTATTCCCTGTGGTGCCGGTGGACTTTGGCCACTTATGTGGCCTTTGTCTGGGAGCGGGTCGGGTGCTATCCTGCTTCTGTAAGGACGTCGGGTAGCTAGACCGCCATCCTTAGGCCCCAATCATGGAGGTCAATGATTCTTAGCGTATATGAGTCTGCGGCGCCGATCTTGCCGCCGACTTCAGCGGGGAGAGTATACTCCCTATCGGCCATCGCCTTCGCGAGGATAACCTGCTCGCAGAAGAACACACCCACGTTCCACCAATCCCGCTGGACACCATGGCGTGAAGCATGGTCTCCAGCGAGAGAGTATCAAGAGTAGACCCAGACCTACGACGAGGTCCCGGCGCTGATTCACCCATGCTGAGCACTCCACTAGCGTATGGAGTGCGGTTTCTTCGCCGGAGGCCTCACAGTGTTGACACTGGGGTGTGGTCGGCGACGCATGATACGTAAGGTCACCATGCCGTCTCTGCAGCCACTCGTCCATGATCGGTCTCACCGCCGCGACAGTGGTGGTACCCCACCTTGGTTGCTCAAGTAGCACCTTTCATGTCTCCATGAGATCCTGGCTAAGTTGGAACCGCTGAGCTTTGATTTCTCGTGACGCAGGCCTGTGGTCCCGCTCTATCGCCGCCGCGAACGATTGAAACAATGACGCAAGGGCTCTCGCTTCTAGGTCCCACGCAGGGGTCCCGGCTAAGAGACATGCAGCCTCTAGGGAGATCGTGCGGTACCCTCTTATTATCTTGACAACAGTCAAGGTCTTCAACAGTCTGTTTAAAATAAACACGTTGTTGGTCGTCAATATCGCCGCCCATACGCGAGCCCATACTCCGCAAGATCACCAGGTACAGTTTCCTATAGGAAGCGGTGGGTCCCTTTAGGTTAGGCATCTTACTGATGTCTCCGTCACTTGCCCATATACGGTCCACTAGAGACTACTTGCTACTGCTACTACTATAGATATAACAAAATGTGGTCTCACCATCAGGGTCTTTAGTAATGTTTACTTTTAACTTTAAACACGGTTTGCGCGTAAGTTCACACTCGTACACTTCACCGATGTCATCCTCATTTGGTGAACTTATAATCAATCTGTAATAAAGTATCTGCGGTTAGCCTCAAAAGTTAATTTACAATAGCTTGAAGTTTAGTTTGACCAGAGAATAGACAAGTTCAATTATCATGAACAAATCGTGATATCTGTATAGCGCGTGGAGTGTGACCATAGAGCAACACGGTCGTCATATACGACAGTGTGACCTACGTATACGACTATAAGTGCAAAACACGCTTTACTCATTAATATAGATTTTATTCACTCAAACATGTAAATTTACGAAATATTGTTGGGATTTCCCATCTTACCGCTTATTGTATCGGTCGTAGGTAGAACTGAAACCAAAGTAGGAGTCTTCCTGTAGTGCCACAGGTGGTTTGAATGTTTGTTTAGAACGTTCATGATAATACCTCCATTCTCCTACCGCTACTTGAATCGCACACAGAAGAAGTAACAATACTGAAACAAATAAAAGTTTATCTGTCATTTAGTCAACATTGTGCTTCTCTCTTAGTTTTGCGATTACTGTCTTATTTGTCTAATTTAATATTAATTGTTTCACCTATATCCATACAAATGAAAGTATATACGATACTTACATAAAAAATGCAATTTTTTTGTGTTTTCTGTCTGTCTGTCCGTCTGTCCATCTGTCTGTATTCCTATCTGTCGTCTGTCTTTCTGATTGTTCCCGCTAATATCTGCAACGGCTGAACCGATTTTAACGGCACTTCTTTTTATACCGGGAATGTATTCCCGCGGGAATTGGGAACCATAAATATATTTCACGCGGGCGAAGCCGCGGGCCTCCGCTAGTAAAGCTGACCAGTAACATAGGATATCATCACGCTATAAACAATAGCAGAGGAGTAGTGATGAAAAATGTTGCAAAAATCACGTTACACTTCGGACGTACCCGCCAGCATTCGCTAGGTACACATTTATATAAGGAAGGATAAATCATGAACACATGAAGGTTTGAATTTACTACGAAAATACTGGATCACATTAATTAAAACACCATAAAGTAAGTATAATTAGAAACCAGTAGTGATTTTAATTAATAAAGTATTCTAATAGTCCGAGTAATAGTCCGAGACTTTAATTGGCTGTGACACAGCGGCTGGCACGTAAGATTTTGTTGCCTTTCATTAACATTTCATCGCAAGGCAACGGATTTAAATATTTTTTTCAAAATTCCAATATATAGCTGCTTAAATTAATTAGAATCATTTTTATAAATAAGATTTCAAGTTTTTAATATCCACACACAAAACTTTTTATTTCCACAAGGCTAAACAGAGGGGAACACCCAAATACTCCGAAAAACTTTATTCCGAATTACGATGTTCCGATTTTCAAAAGTCCGAATCTCATAATACCTAAGAGTTGTAATGTCTATTATTAAAAATCACGAAACTTATTTTACCGAAAGTAATTATTGCGAATTGTTAGTTTTCCGATTTTCATACGTTCGAAGAGTCAAATGCTCGAAAGTTTCTCGGTCCGAAACACGACATTCCGATTTTCAATACTTCGAATAAACTAAAAGTCAACATGTTTGTTCTACAGAATTTAGTGACAAAAAGAAATTGCTGCAGAACCAACTTCACGCAGTCTGGTCTGGGTATCTGGAATGGGTAGAATTGGGTTAGGTTAGGTTAGAACTGTGACCACAACAGAGCGCGAGCCGAGCGAGCGGAGCGAGCGTGCCGCGGCAGCGGCCGGCGAAGCGCCGGAATTGGTCTTTGTTCTACAGAATTTAGTGACAGAAAGAAATCGCTGCAGAACCAACTTCACGTAGTCTGGTCTGGGTATCTGGAATGGGTAGAAGTGGGTTAGGTTAGAACTGTGACCACAACAGAGCGCGAGCCGAGCGAGCGTAGCGAGCGTGCCGCGGCAGCGGCCGACGAAGCGCTGGAATTGGTCTTTGTTCTACAGAATTTAGTGACAAAAAGAAATTGCTGCAGAACCAACTTCACGCAGTCTGGTCTGGGTTTCTGGAATGGGTAGAAGTGGGTTAGGTTAGGTTAGAACTGTGACCACAACAGAGCGCGAGCCGAGCGAGCGGAGCGAGCGTGCTGCGGCAGCGGCCGGCGAAGCGCCGGAATTGGTCTTTGTTCTACAAAATTAAGTGACAGAAAGAAATCGCTGCAGAACCAACTTCACGCAGTCTGGTCTGGGTATCTGGAATGGGTAGAAGTGGGTTAGGTTAGGTTAGGTTAGAACTGTGACCACAACAGAGCGCGAGCCGAGCGAGCGAAGCGAGCGTGTCGCGGCAGCGGCCACGCAGTCTGTTCTGGGTTTCTGGAATGTGTAGAAGTGGGTTAGATTGGGTTAGGTCACAGTCCACAACCAGAATTGATCTATATTATATTAAAAATTTGGGAAACATACTTTGGCATGTGACCAATGAAACAAAACATTTTTATTCAAAAGTAAACAATCATAGTTTTAAATGAGAACCAATTCCTGCCAGAATTCGTATTGTTGATGTTTCGAAATGTCTTTAAGTCGGACTTTTTGTTATTCGATCTATTGAAGCTCGGTATTTTGAGAGTAGTAAATATAAACGTTAGGAATATTAAAATTTAAGAATTATAAAAACTAGTTATCCCAGTGAACTTTGTATCGCCTCAAATATAAAAAAAAAAAAAGATTTTTTTAATATTTCATGTAAAAGTATGTATTATTAATTATAATTGAAAAACGCGACGGACAGACAGACAAATTGTCGTATTAAATATATAGATAGGAATAATGATCAATCGGAGTTGTTACATTCGGAATTTTGAAACAGTCGGAATTATGAAAATCGGTATTTTGAAATTCGTATTTGTGACTGACGGAATAAAGTTATTCGTATTTATGTAGTGTACCCTAAATAGAGACGTTAATTACAACCGATATAAATATACCTATACCTATACTCGTAAATCTATACTACTAATAAAGGAAAGATGTTTGTAATGAATAAACTCAAAAACTCGTGTGCCGTTTTCAAAAATTCTTTCACCATTGGAAAGCTACATTCACCCTGAGTAACATAGGCTACTTTTTATCCCGGTAATTTTTTTGGGTGCCTCGGAGAGCACGTTAATCCGCCAGTCACGGTTGTCATATGATCATCTATGATGGCAGTCGTTAGGGGTAGTTGAGCCCTTAATAAAAAAATCCGCCCGGTCTAACTACAGAACTTCGATATTGCCCATGGGTTGTGGAGGTCAGATGGCAGTCGCTTCGCGTGAAATATCGAAGTTCAGCCAAATCGCAGTTAGATAGTAAATGTCATCGGTGGATGATGAAATATCATTTTTTGACGCAAATGATGTATATTTTTGAATTATTTCTAGTACTTTGTTAAACAATTGGTTTATTTGCAGAGAAAAAACAATTTTTCTGTAAAAATGGTTAGGTCTGAACAAAGACCTTATAATACAACGGACATAGGATCTAGAACAAATCGCAAGAAAATAATGTCCCGAGTCGACCTATACATTATACATAGGCATACATAGATATAAACAAATTTCATATTAAAATTTAAACCTTGATTCAACGGAATAGTGTTCACTTTTGTTTGCACTAATTTATCGCATTACGTAGCTTCTATCTGTCCGCCTGACTAATTCACCTTATGCAGCGTATACTTGAACTACGTGAACATAGAAACAATGGAGTAGGTTTATTTTGTTAAAGTCTTTTAAGGATTCCATGATATGTACCTACGTAGGCGTAATAATTAATGTAAGACTACAATAAATTCCATAATCTTATAAATTGTAATTACTTGTTTATGTTAGACGAAATAAGCTGAAAAACTAATTAACGACTGACAAAGATTTTTTTTTTCGAGTCAGTTTCATAATAAGTAACTGTAGTGTATGAATAACAAAAAGGGAATTAATGAATTTAACTAATTATAATATTATAAATGCCAAACTTCTTGCGGGTGTCAAAGTTCTTCCGCTTTCATTACTATTTTCATAACGCTATGTCGCTACGTCTACTACAAGATAGCCGTGTTTCAAGTGACTGAATTAGTTGCTAAAACTGCGCATCATTAATTTATTTTTATCTTATGGTTAATTTTTGGGATACGAAATTATTGGCTACTACCTGATCACCGTGACTCCGCCCGCGAGATATAGTTATCTCGGCCCCGATTCCCGTGGGAATACATTACCGAGAATCCAAATAAAAAGAAAATAACAGTACATACACGAAATAAAATGACATGTGTAATTATATTTATGACAAAACAATGATACCCTATGAAAATTAAAAACATTTTTGGGCTTATCTCCTCCATTCAATCAAGGGATTCTTGTACAAGTTTCATAAAGATCGGACCTCTTTTTGTTATGTCCATAAAATGAGCCGAACAAACAAGATTGTTATTTTTTGGATCAAAATATTCTTCTCGCCGTGCTAGGGCAATAATATTTTTCCATTGTGCACAGTGTACTGGATCCCGAGGAAAACTGAAATAGATGTTGGTTCATATAACGAAAAAAAAATCATAAAGAGCCAAGGCGTCTCCACTATAATCTTTGTTCCAAATAGTTTTATCGCTATCGGTAATCCGAATAAATCTGAATGATCATTTTGTTAGTACATTATTCAGTGAAAATGAAATGGTCTCTTTCTTTTTACTGAGCTTGGGATGAGTTCGAAAGAGACAGATAGGTACTTCGGTATTGGACTGGATTGCAATATTTACATTTGTCTTTTAATTTATTATCGACGAAATACTGTATTTTAAGTGAAATAATAAATTGCAAATAATAAAACAAAAGCTTATTTACTGAAAATATGATACACCGTCTTCAATTTGCTTTTTTTTCGTAGTTTTTACACGTTTTTACAATACAGTACGGCATTGTGCAACGTGTTGTCGTTCAGTTGTCAAAATCAAGACTGGCGCGCGATTGTTTCTCTTTTAGCGTTTTGTTTCTCTTTTAGTTCGGACACTTTTGAGCGATGATCCGAAATCCATTGTATTTAAAATCATTGGGTCTGAATGTCAAAATGTACTGATGTACGTAAAATACGTACTTCAAAAGGAACTTTTCCCGTAATGACACGTATCATGTGTAAATAAAATAAATAAATAAATAAGCTTAGTTGTAAAATAAGTATCTGATGCTTATAAATTGAGGAGCGATAAGTTTTTTGGTGTGCATTTAAATTTATCACATTTAAAATTAACACTTAGAACATTATTTACTTACAGTTCATTGTACAGGTAAATATCCCAGTTCAACACTGCCTGCAGCAATAAAGCATCCGACTGTGCCTAATACATAAAACCACAATATTATTAAGTAAACCGCTAACTAAGTAGGTACCTATATCATTAGTGTGACCAGATCGATGTTAATTTTGCCTTAATACTTATGTTCTTATAAACTAATTGAACGCCGCGGCTTTGCTCGCGTAGAATATAAGTAGGTAGGCACATTTAAATGAAATAAAAGTGTCTGTTTGTTATTCCCAATTAACAACTTTTCACTAAATCAATACATATAATAAAATTGTAAGTGGTCGATGTCTGTACATCGAAGATATAATAGAGAAACTGTGGCTTTATGAACGCAATAGAACCCAAAATAATGGTTTTTAAGAATTTTTGTCTGTTTGTCTGAATGTTTGAACACGCTAATCTCAGAAACGGCTTAACCGATTTGAATGCGGTTTTCAGTAATGCGTTGTGCTTTATTCAACTTAACATTTAAGGTTTGTTTTATTTCAATCAGTTCATAAATAAAAAAGTTATGTCGATCTAAAGTAACATGCAGGCGGAGATGCGGGCAACAGCTAGTGCATAATATGAATGTAAACGTTACTTCGATAAAAATCGCATTTTATTCGTCTGCCTGTGTGTCTGTTTGTTTCGGCTAATCGGCTGCTGTTATAAAGAGCTACTCTTTATCAAGTTAGGAACCATGAATAATTTTTTTTAAGAGTTTCGATCCACTGATTATCTATGACTGCCAGCTAACTGCACGAGAACTACATTTGAACTGCACATTGAGTACGAGCTTGTCTGAATTGCGCCTTGGGTCACTACACTAATGAGTTTCAATATTTCAATTAGGTAAATGACCTATAAGGAAAACTATTTTCAAATCTGAAGATATTCTACTTACTTTGTTTACAGGAAAATAGTTTTAATTATTTGTAACCATTTTTAGACATATTTGAGCGATGTTTGTAACACTTTTATTTATTGTTTACTTTTAATTGAAAACTGAAAGAGATCGCTTTTTATGTTTTCTCTCCTTCATGATTTCTCATTGCTGTGTACAATAAAGCGTATTTGATTTGATAAATATGTATAGTAGCGTCTCATCGCATAATGTCCTTTTCTCGAAATGTCCTTTCTCATAATGTCCTTTCTCAAAATGTCCTTTTCCTAAAATGTCCTTTTCTCGAAATGTCCTTTTCCCAAAATGTCCTTTTCTCGAAATGTTTTTTTCCCAAAATGTCCTTTTCTCGAAATGTCCTTTTCTCAAAATGTCCTTTTCGCGAAATGTGCTTTTCTCAAAATGTCCCTTTGTCAAAATATGTGCACTACAGGATTACAGTCTTTATACTAAACATGTACATACATGTAACTATAATTTTAGACCAGAATGTGAATTCAGAAAAAAAAACTAAATGTTATTAGTATTCAGCTTCTTTATTTTCCGACAAAAATGTTGATGAATGAAAATATTATTTTCTCAAAATAATCAACACACGTCAGTAATCATCAAGAATCAATCAATAACACACATCAAGAAAGTTCATCACAACGACAAGAGATGGCGCTGTGCAAATTACATGTATGTTCGACAGCCTCGGTGGCGCAGTGGTATGAGTATGCGACTCCGGGTCGAATCAAATTATTTGTGTGATCCACAAATATTTGTTTCGGAGTATGGGTGTTTTCTATGTATATTTAGTATGTATTTAGAAATATATAAGTATGTTTATCAGTTATCTAGATCCCATAACACAAGCTTATATTAGCTTAATTTGGGCTAGATGACATTGTGTGAAAATGTCCAAAGATATATAATATATATATGTACATGTTTAATTCTTTTTATATACTCGTACTTACTATCTTGTTAAAAAAACAAAATGTTATTAGTAATAACATTTTGGTTTTTTTCCTGAATTCACATTTTGGTCTAAAATTATAGTTACATGTATGTACATATTTTGTATAAAGACTGTAATCCTGTAGTGCACATATTTTGAGAAAGGGATATATTAAGAAAAGAACATTTCGCGAAAAGGACATTTTGAGAAAGGACATTATGAGAAAGGACATTTTGAGAAAGGACATTATGAGAAAGGACATTTCGAGAAAAGGACATTATGAGAAAGGACATTTCGAGAAAAGGACATTATGCGATGAGAAGAGCTGTAGGTATCCTTATAACCTTCTATCTTATAATCAGTGTATATCTTATAATCCGAGATATATCTTATGTCCGAGACGCCCAGGACTTTAATTGGCTGTGCCATAAGTAGCGGCTAGCACCTAAGATTTTGTTGCCTTTCATCAACATTTCATAGCAAGGCAACGGGATTCAATTTTTTTTTAAATTACAATATAACTGCTACTTTTCATTAGGTCATTTTAGACATGTTTGATAGTATGTAGTGTATAAAAATCCTGTTTGTGAAGAAGCATCACGTATGTTCATACGTCAAAAAAAGTATTAGCGAACCAATTTCGCTAAAACTCTTCTACGTGTTTGTTATTATCAGGAGAAGGATCTTTTGGCAGAAAAAAAAGAAAGTTGTACAGAACACTAGAAAATTTAAGAAAATATAACGACCACACTAACTTTTAATTATAATGTAACCTTATTGCATTTGACATTAATTATGCCAGCCAGTAATATAGCTTCGGTAAAAATCTGTTTCGTATCCATCGCGAGGTTACACCCCGGTGTCAACACTGCGAGGCCTACGGCGAAGACACCGCACTCCACACGTTGGTGGAGTGCTCAGCGTGGGCGAGTAGGCGGGAATAACCTCTCGCTGCTGACCATGCTTCAAACCATGGTTTTCAGCGGGAGTAGGTGGAACGTGGGCCTGTCCTTCTGCGAGCAGCCAGTTATGCTCGCGAAGGAGGCGGCTGATTGGGAGAGGGAGCGTACCCTCCCCGTTGAGTTCCGAAGTCGGCAACCAGGGCGCCACAGACTCATCTATGCCCAAGACCATCGACCGCCATGATCGGGGCCTGTAGACGGCAGGTGGCACCCGCCGTCCCTACAGAAGCAGGCTAGAAGGGTTCCGATTCACGCACCGACGCAGGATAAAACCTGACTCCAACGATGCTGGATAAAACCTGCCCCAACCCCAGACAGAGGCTACATAGGTGGCCAAAGTTCGCAGGGCGCCACTGGGAATTTCGCAATTTTTACTTTATCTGTGCTATAAGATGTTGCTTTGTACCAAATTTCAAGATTCAGAGTTCATGGGAAGAACTGTAGATTTGATTCCCTTCGTATCGAAATTTAGAATGGTTTGCAGCATAAACGGCTGTATCTTTTGATTGCGTTGGCTTAAAAGTTTGATTTTTTCTTGACACGCAGACAGACGACAACAAAGTGATCCTATAAGAGTTGCGTTTTTTACTTTTGAGGTACGGAACCCGAAAAATGAAGAGTCAGTTAATTTAATAAAAACACATACTAATATTATCATCATACAAAAATTATATGTTCCTAACATATAATTTTTTAATACATGACTTAAACATGATACTTTAAGAGCTTTAGGATTCCAAGCCAACCTCATTTGTAGTTAATTTCCGCCTAACTGTTATTGCCTCACTTCCGCTGGCCTTCAAGCCTTTTTAACCTACTTAAAAAAAGGAAGAGGTTATCAATTGGACTGAATGTTTTTTTTTCTTTTTGTTTGTTTCTTATAATTTTGGATTGGGTGCACCGATTTTGATAATTCTTGTTTTAAGTGAAACCTAGTACTTCCCACGCGATTCCAATTTATTTGTTCCTATTCGGCCAATTTGAAGTCGATTCCGGTCTTGCTAAAATTATATTTCATCGAATCATCAGTACCCATATCTCTATAATTATAACTAGGTATGCAATGCATGCTGCTAATTGCAAATGTTGAGTGGAGCAAATGTTTTTATTACATATCAGAATCAGAATCGAACTCTTAAATTAATTAATCGAATGAAAAAAAAAATATTTTCATTGTTGACGCACGTGTTTCCATGGCAACCATTTAATCATCTTGTTTTTCGGTGATGTCCAGGACATTTTCGGTGATTATTCCTCCGTGGTCAGCTCAATTTTCATGATTTCAGAGATATGCACTCCCGGGTATGATGTCGACTAGCATGCCAAATATGGTCTTTTTTTGGTTTTGGTTCTTTCAGCTTCGCTTGGCAACGCTCAATTACCGACTTTTATGTGTTACCTTGTAACCTAATTGAATAAACACATTTTCGTTTCATTATATTTTCATTTTATTACATTTTATTAACAATATCGCATTAAACTTTACAACCAATATTTAATCTTTCACCACCTCACTTATATCTGATACGGGTATCCAGTCAACTCGTGAACACGGTTTTTCAACCGAAACGTCGGGGAATCATAAGTCCCATAACAATGCGGACTGTAGAGGTTAAAATATTATTTTTGGACATTCTCACACAACATCATCTAGCCCAAAGTAAGCTATAAGCTTGTGCTATGGGTTCGAGACAACTGATAAACATACTTATATATTTCTAAATACATACATAAAATACATAGAAAACACTCAACTCCGAAACAGACATTTGTGGATCACACAAATATTTGATTCCACCCGGGAATCAAACCCGAGACTCCGGAGTCGACAGCCAATGCACGGTTGTAAGTAACATCGGTCATGGAATTCAGGTTCGGCTTAAAATAGTTTTATTGATTTATTTTTTGAGTAACGGCAATAAGCTGGCACGATGTGGGTATATAATACACCTCTGCCTACCCCCTTGGGATATATATATATGTGTATATGTTAAGTAAGTCCCATTTAGATATCAGTGTACATAACATTCTAGTTTAAATGGCTTTTTCTTTGAATTTGGGCACGTTTTGTTTCTTGCGTTCATCCAGGTTTATACTTAAACGACTTGAAAATTCATCGGCTTCGTCTGCCTCTTGCACATCTTCTAACATCTTCCTTAAATCAGCAGCCTGATGCTGATCCAGCATGGACCGTCTCTGAGGACACAATTTGTTAGTAAGTATTCGTTTAAATAACATAGAATTTTAAAACTGATCTATTTCAATTTATTGGACCTTCGCACATTAGGTAGGTATTATCTAAAAACTTGTGACACAGATCTGGAAAATGTAAGCCTTGGCGGCAATCATTTGGATCTCGATGTCGATCTCACTTGTTGTCAAAAGTACTTGGATTCCAATAGTACTTTTGACGACTGGCAGGAATGGCATTGAGCTGAAACTGAGCTGTTAAAAAACAAGGTATACCTTTGTACAAGTTGTACCTGTGTGTTTGGACTATAAAACAAGAATAAAATGAATATTCGAGAGGGGCTCCCATACAACAGACATGATTTTTTCAGCCGTTTATTCGTACCTAAATAGCTCCTTTGAAGACCCTAAAAGTTTTATAGACCCTTCGGGCGCGACTCCATCTTGTACATGGCGGTTTTGTTTACTACGATTATAATTGTATTAACCTATATACAATACATCGAAGTAAAATGAGTGACACAAATTATTCGTAAAAACTAAGTTGAAATGACCAATGGACGCTTACTATTGTCTGTCTTTTAATATCCTTTTTCAGTCTTTCCAGTTTTCGCTTATTTTTACGTCGCAGAAAACCACTCTGTGAAGTAATACATTTTCAATTAAACACACAAGGAGACAACCAACAAAAATATCTTAGATCTACCTTAGAAAATTTCCTTTTTTATTTTTTTGGTCTAAAATATATTAAATCCACTTTATCACCTACACTGGCATTAGCTGAATTTATAAGGGTAACTTAGGCTACCTTTTATCTCGAGAATGTATTCCCTTGGGAATGGGGAACTAAAAGACTATACCACGAGGGCGAAGCAGTTGGTCAGCATGCACCTATAATAAGTGAGACAAGTACAGTATATACCTTATAGAGTACAACAGCGAGAATGAGCAGCAGCAAGAGTCCAACTACAACAGCTGCGATTAACATCCATGGCTCCACAAAATCCGTTCGAAGATATATTGATGTCGTTAAAGTTTTATTTAAACTGCTGGAAATCCATCGGAATATTAAAAGTGGAACAGTAAAATTATCGTTAGTGTCACATAATTACACTCATATAAATATTCATAATAATAATACATGGGGTACACTAACAGTTTTGCACTTCTAGCTAATCGGAACTATTTGAATTTCGAATGTTATATTTTTTTAACGTTGCAACCTTCTTAGTAAAAAAAAAACAATTGGCGGGAAATCATTTGTCAATTGTTTTAATCACACATCAAAGTTCTACGTATGCAACGAAAATGGAATTAAGTCGAAAAGATTTTAGAGCGATGATTTTTATGATTTTAAAAGTTCTCTCTCTCCGCAAGACTGTGCCGCTCGTCTTCAAAATGCTTTTGGAAGAGAAGCACCTTGTTTGAGCACTGTAAGGCGATGGTTTGCTGAATTTGAGAGGTCGAGTTTCTTTACATGACGAATTTCGTGAAGGGCGGCCTTCAACTGCCTTCAATGAAAATAATGTGGCTATTGTTAAGCGGTTAATTGAAGAAAACCCGCGGATTACCTATGAGACAATTCGAGGACTATTGGGGATTGGTATGAGTCAAATCCAGAAAATTTTACACGAAGAATTGAAAGTTCGGAAACTTTGTTGTCGTTGGATCCCTCATGAACTGACAGCGGAGCAGAAGCTGGCTCGCGTGGATTGGTGCTCACAGATGCTACTGAATTACGACCACGGATATTCTAATGCTGTTTATGACATTGTCACAGGAGACGAAACGTGGATTTATTGTTTTGAACCCGAAAAGAAACAGCCATTTTGTGAATGGGTGTTTGAAAATGAGAACAAGCCAACACAAAAGTGAGGCAGGCGAGAAACGTTGGTAAAAAAATTATCGCGTATTTTTTCTCAGCTACGGGTCCCATCTGTACGATTCCACTTGAAGGTCAAAAGAGTGTTAATGCTGAGTGGTATTCTACCATTTGTTTACCCAGAGTGTTAGAAAAAGTTCGTGAAAGACGACCCTAAAGCCGCGTTCTCCTACATCATGACAACGCTTCTTCACACACGGCCAACAAAACAAAGCCATTTTTAGCTTCCGAAAAAGTACAACTCGTCACCCATCCTGCGCATAGCCCCGACCTAACACCCTGTGATTTCTGTATTTTCCCCAAAATCAAAGATTTGATGAGAGGTTTCACTTTTACCAACTACGAAGAGGCAGTGATAGCGTTCAATCAGCACGTAGAAAACATGCCTTCAGAGCTGTGGTCCTCCTGCTTTGTAAAATGGTTCGACCGCATGAAAAAATGTTTAAAATGTAAAGGAGAGTATTTTGAAAAGCAATAAACATAATATTTTGGTTTTAACATGTTGTTTTTTTAAGTTACGCAAAACTTATAGTGTGACCTACGTATCTATCTCGATGCTATTAGGTATCTATCTTCCAGTACATAGACGTTGTATTGAAAGAACCGTTTTTAATACGCTGCCATCGATATGTATCGTTAGGAATTTAAGGTATAAGCCGCGCATGATGACAGTGAGTTCGAACCTTGTCACAATAAGTTGACGTCACGAAGCGGTTATTACGATAAGGTCCCACCCCACTGTCATTGTGCGCGTCTTATAAACAGGTGCTAGGCAGATAACCGTAACAAGAGCCTGTTTATCAACAACCCCATTTCTTTGTATGGGACGGAGCATATGTACTAAAACGTGGTTCAATACAGAAATATTTTATCTTCACAATTAGACTGGTGGGCGCCGTCGCGGCTCCATGTCACTCTCATCAGCACGCGGTGTAACGGCTGGCGGGTGATCTTCTGACAATTAAACCCAATACAGCAACAAACAGCCATCCAAACACCCACAAACCTTTGATTTTTTTTATAACTATAGATTATGTTACTTTCATATTATTATAAAGTGACACTGAAAATCTGTTCCCGCGAAACGAACTAATTTGTACTGGGATCGACATAACATAGAACAATTAGTTCTTTTTAGAATCTTCACACGACGCGTTCTAGTAAAATATTTGCCCTTTTTTATATATGGAATATCATCCCACCAACAATGTTAAGTCACGGCACAGATTAATAAATAGTTACTACGTACAGATGAGAAAGACATGATCACAATGTAAACTTACTTCTTTTCCGTAAATTTTTCTTCAAAAGAAATCATCAATAGTGATTTGAAATCAACTAATTTTAGTATCTTCAGTTTTTCATACGCTATAATAAAGAACAATAATACGTTATTACCAACTCTATAAATAATAGGTATGGTCATCCTGGGATGGTACCTAGTACCTACATTTACTAGGGTTGGGGTATGTCATGTCAAAATTTCCTAACTTTTTATTTTCTGAAGTATGACGAATGCTCTTCTTCTTCTTTTTTAAAAGCGTGGCTCCATCGATATTGATCGATGATTTAGCCAATGTCAAGGTAATGCTTGATTAGTTGATAGTCCCGCACAGAAGAACTAGTTATTCCTAACTAGCTCCAGGTGCAGGACAAGAAACGTAGTTCGGTATGAGAGTGTCTGGAAACCCGATTTTTGCGGAGCGCCAGAGGTAACCTACAAAGCCACCAGCCACGCGCTCAGCAATAATCGAACTCCTGACGAATGCTCGATAACAGAGGTCCCTTTTGACTACAATGATGAAAACTTAAAGAAAAAGCACGTCAAAAATTGACACAATAACATTTGACTTCAATTTGCCGAAATGGGACCAAATTATTGTTGGAATGGGATCAAAATGAAGTGGGACTACTTGGGTAGTAGTAGGAGGATCACTTAGCTTGCCTACAAGCCACACTTTCGATTCATCAAAAAAATTTTTTTTCACCCAGTCAAAAGATAGTTTGAGAAGTGTCTAAGAAGATAATTAAAATCCTGTGGTATGGTGGTTTTTATTTCCTTATTGAGCGGAGCGAAACGGAGCTCAATCTCAGGCGACAAGTGTAAATCGTTTGTGTGCCAACTCCTCCGAAACAGCTCGACCAATTTTGACCAAATTTGGCATGCTGGTCAACATCAAACCCGGGAGTGCATATCTCTGAAATCATGAAAATAGAGCTGACTACGGAGGAATAATCACCGAAAATGTCCTAAAAACATTTGCTCCGCTCAACATTTGCAATTAGCAGCATGCATTGCATACCTAGTTTTATTTATTTATATACACACAAGACAGTTAGGTAACAAGAATGGTAGGATATGGGATGCGGAACTAGCAAAGTTACCGACGAAAAGTGGGCGAATAATATACCTCAGCCTCCTCCTTCGGGGACACAGACGTGATTATAGTATGTAGGTATTTACAGTTACTTACTGAGAATATCTGGATTCGTGTCAATAGCTACTGCAACTCTTACAGTTAGATCTTTAAACAGTCGTTCTATGTGACAAGTAGCTGTTATTTCAAATTCACTGTTACTGGTAACATTACACATTTCGCGAATACCCTCCGATTGTAATGTTGTAGTTGTAGAAATCTGTAAAAATAATAATAAAACGACTTATGAATAGCTGAAGGACCAGATGGCTGGTTATTTCCTGACCGAAAAAGTATCGCTTTTCTTGAAATCATTGTCACTCTATTGTTCAAACTTCAACGGCTTCTAAATGACTGGAATATTGCAGACGACACAGTTTTCTCGCTGGATAGCTGGACAACAGTAATGTAAGCCGAGGATGTGACTTACCGACACAGGAACCTCAGAATATGTGATGATGTCAGTTTTCTGTAGCTTGACAATACTTGTTATTCCTTTAAAATTAGTTGGCCCTTTGTTGGTGATCTACACAAATATATAACTATAATTAGTGTTTGTTATTGATATAACCGTTGGAAGTTTTGTTACTTTAAAATAACAAAAATATTAACCACTACGACTCGCAACGCTATCTAGTCTGAAATCACACAGGGCACTTGTTCACTCCATTGTTTACTAATATTTGGAGATTAAGAAGAACAATAACCAAAATATTTGTTCATTTGGGTCACAAATGACCTTTATGCAAGACATTTCAACATATATTTTAACTGCCAGATTCGCAAAGTAACAGGTAGAGCCTGTGAGTAAAAATCTGGCTAGAAATCTCACGGCCACTCTTTTTAAACGATCAACGATCTTTGAAAGCTCTGGACTAATAACTACGATATTTCGATGAATCGACGCTGATAATTAATCACAAATTCTTCTTCTCGTCTTGCTCAGTTGGAAGAACATTCCTACTGGCAAGAGAACAGTTGGTGGTTCAACTCCGGCCAAATACTGTCGTTTTTTTGCGATGCATATTATAAAATTATTTAAGAAATAACCATTCTTCTGAAGGAGTATAAAAGGGTGCAACATATACCTTAAAGAAGAGCTTCCCGCCCTCTGGTAGTTACTTTAAATAATAAATAAGATAAGGGTGGGACATTAATTCGCTCTTGGACTAGCGTGGTTGTGCCCGTCAATCAAGCCATTAACTTACCGCATAAATCTGCTCGAAATGTTTAGAAGACAAGAAATCCTTTTCGACCATCCCTGTTGTATCACCTATGTCTGTATGTCTGTAAATTAAAACAGAATATTGGGTAAGTACCTACCTACCAATTACATCAAAGATAACATGACACTATCGATCTAAAGACATGTTTGATTGAAGTATGACACTTAGGTATTGTTTTGTAGGACCCACGTAATAGGGGGCAAACCCATTATCTACTGCTATCTGGCACTTTAAACAATACAATATTCTTTCTGTAATCCGAACCTAAATCACAGCCTAAATTCCAACAGCCATGAGCGATGTACTTACTACAATCACTGCAGTTCGGACAAGAGAATATTATTATTGGGAATCCAGTTAGTCACTTCGCCTCGCCACTGCGGGGTCAGCGGGAAGGCTTGTGTGAGGGGCGTGTGGGACTCCCAGCCCTTGAGATACTCCCGGCCCTTGAGATAATCCCGGCCCTTGAGATACTCCCGGCCCTTGAGATACTCCCGGACCTTGAGATACTCCCGGCCCTTGAGATACTCCCAGCCCCGTGAGATACTCCAGGCCCTTGAGTTACTCCCTGGCATTGAGATACTCCCCGCTCTTGAGATACTCCCTTCCCTTGAGATACACCCAGCCCTTGAGATACACCCAGCCCTTGAGATACTCCCCGCCCTTGAGATACTCTCTTCCCTTGAGATACACCCAGCCCTTGAGATACTCCCTTCCCTTGAGATACACCCAGCCCTTGAGATACTCCCGGCCCTTGAAATACTCCCGGCCCTTGAGGTACTCCGGCCCCTGAAATAGCAAAGGTATGTCTCATCTTCTTAAAAACTAGCAGAAGTTTCTACCTACTTGGTTATACGAACTCCTGCCGAAGAACTTTCTAATTTAATCCTATGGTGAAAGGATTGACTTTTAGTTTTATTTGAACAGTGCTCGAATATTTTCAAATCCAATAACACTTCTTTATCTAAGTTGGTCAGGCCTGATAAATCTACGTCGAGGTTTTTAATTTCCTAAGGAGAGAAATAAAAAAAGTTATGATTTTTTATACCTAATTAAGAAAATTCGCTGGCGTCAACACCCACCTAAAATTAAAGTATAAAAGGTTTTTAACATAAAGCGGTACGAAGTTTCCCCGGGACAGATATAAATTAACCACTCAGCCGTCCCTGGGAAAAATACGTCCCAACAACAAATTTTATACCGACCCCTTGGAGAAATTTCTTTATTTTTTTTATTTTGGATTTTACTTTTACTTGACTTAAAAGTTTTATAGATATAGATATATCGAGTTTTGAATTAGATAAGATTCATATACGAGTACCTATATACGCCCAGCAATTTTTCAGTGTTTTCATTTTCGCTGTAGCTATCTATATATTTAATACGACAATTTGTCTTAAATTGTAATAATACATACATTTGAATGAAATATTAAAATATTCTTTTTTTTTATATTTGAGGCGATACAAAGTTCGCTGGGATAACTAGTTATATTTAAGCTGTTACAATGGTTTTTATAATCAAGCGCGGAAAGTATTTCCGCCACTTTCCGCGCCAGTGTCACATGTCACACTATAAAAGCCATGGGAGCCCGGACTGCAGAGATAAAGTGTTATTATTTAATGTATCTTAATAAATATACGTTACCCAAGGAAAACTAGTTCTAACTGGTTTCATAGACCTGCAAATCCAAGTTTCGTCCAAGGTCAAATTTTTATCGCAATACATCGGTGGTTTAGCCACGATCCCACCTATGATGGTGAACTGTACGCAAGGGTCGTAGGCGACTTCACCACTGTTTAGCACCTTGATTTGGTATACAACCTTATCTCGGGAACCCGTTATAAGAGGTTTGTCTCTGTGTAAAATTTCAAATAATTGGTTTTTTTTTTCAAATATCTAACGTCGTCTTCTAAACGATTCTGAGTAATAAGAACTAAGCAGTACTAACAACTCAAAACATGAGCGTACCCTAAAATATTTTCAACATCAAGAATATACCCTGTCTAAAAAGTCGTGACACAGAGCTGGAAAATGAAAACGTTTGGCGGCAATCATTCGGGTCTCGGTGTCGATCTCGCTGGTTGTCAAAAGTACTATTGGATTCCAATAGTGCTTTTGACAACTGGTGGGATTGGCATTGGGCACACAAATACTGAAGGGGGTATAGGTACGTGTCGCACCTAGACAATTTATTTGCTTTCACTTAATAGGCGGCGGGAACATCATTTGTTTATCGATATAGCCCGACAAAACTGTGCCGCCATCCGATCGACTCTGAGACGAGGTCAACAGATTAGCTACACTTTAGAAACCTTGTTGTGTGTTGTGATAATTACACTCACCCGATATCGGAGGAGACCGTCAAACTCAAGTTGGAAACACATCCATGATAGCCCTCACACTCAGCCGCTGACAACGCACCAGAATGAGACAGGTGGCTCTTATCGGACAGGACTACGTGGGACCCGTTCACATTATTTAACCCAAAGGGGTTATTCCGCAACTCGGTAGTTATCAGATATTCTATTTGTGAACTGTAATCTTTATCCTGGAATTAAAATATAAAAACTAATTGATTTAATATGCAAAATGTTCCTGTGTCTCATTCCGGTATTTCCTCATTATACCATTTAAGATTGGCTTTGCGTATCTACATGTTCTATACTTCCTCAATCTATTTCATTTCTGGGCTGGCAACTACCATCTACCGGTCTTGGAGGGGACTCGTTTTCGTGTATTACTAGTTCGCTACTCGCTCACGCACTAGTTCCTTTATTCGCTAAAAGATATATAAATAATGTAAAAATATTTACCACAGGCAACACAAAAGCAACATCTTTACAATATATATCCACTTTCCTCTGCAGCTTAGTTTTAAAATTGTAGATGTTTCCCATATTAGGTTTCTTCAGTACTGCGATTAATCCATTTTGATGGTTCATACTGATGTTGGTTGATAATTCTGTAACAACGATACTATTCATCACACACCACGGAATCACGCCGGTAGACGAGGTAATTCCCACGCCCTATATTCTGTCTATCAATTTATTGAACCGTCCGTCCGTTTACTCGAGCGCATTCTCACCTAGTGAAGGTTCGTGATGATGCCCTTTTTTTAAATCCGCGAGCCAAGGCCGCTCCCTCTCCTACGGCCATTGTCGAGCCCCTTAGTGAGCACACAAGGAGTTTCCAATGGCGCGAAAATAAAGTGTCTGACGCGCGTGTTATTGTTTAAAAAAAAGTGTGTGTGTCAGCTCCGACGCACGACTGGAGTTTACTCCTTAAGTACGAGTATCTAACCATAACAAATTAGAAAGTTGCGCACTAGAGGTGCGCACCAAAAACGTGACACGATTTTCGTTACTTGTTAGTAGGTTTTACCCCTCGGATTTTTCTCATACCGGGCGCCTTATATATGAAAATCGATTCTTAAGGAGTAAACTCCAAAAATTACGAGTATGTAGATGCTTCTCCACGGAGTACTTACTATTCCTCATTCTGTGCCCACATGTAAAAGTGGACACATAATATGACCAATAATTGCTCTTATCAATCAAACAATTGTAATACTCGTAGTTTTCCAGGACGCTCGAATAATACTGCAATCATAAGCTAGTAGGTCCATTCAATAATCATTGTATAGATTCTTTAAAATGTACTAAAACTTACCAGCAATAACATCATTTAATTTCTCTGGATACTTTACATTCATACAAAGTTTGAACTCGAAATCCGTTGTACCAGTTGCAGTGCGATTCTAAAACATTTTGATTGATTGATTTGCATGTCATTGTTAATTGACGAAATATGTGAAACATAAATGTAAATCCTAACACCCCATGTACCATATTTCTGCAAATAAATAAATTTGATTTGATTTTGATTTGATTGATTGATCGATTCCCTTGCGAGTCTTGAAAATTTGCAGCATAGACAACTGTATCTTTTGATTGCGTTGGCTTAGAACATTGATTATATCATAGCTCCAAGAGACCGTTGACTTGAGTACTTGATATGAATTTCAGTTTGATACCTATACACGCTTTCGTGAGAAAAAGGGTCTTGAGAGTCTTGACAGACTCCGACTCAGACGGACAACAAAGCGATCCGATAGGGGTTACAATTTTTTCTTTTGATGTACAGATCCCTTAAAATAGATTTATTCTTCTTAAGATAGACTTATTTGGTTATAAAGAGATACAACTTCTTTGTAAGTAAATATAGGCATTCGGACCCCATCGGGAACATAAAAACCGGCCAAGTGAAAGACCAATACGGCAAAAATAACCTTGTAACTATCACAGTTCATGAGATATACAGTCTGGTGACAGACGGAAGTACAGCGAAGTCGTAGTTATAGGGTTCCCGTCGTCGTACCCTTTGGGTACGACAACTGCTAGGCACAGGCCTCCCCTGAAGAGGGGGGAATTCAGATTACTTACATATACCATACTGGCCAGACTATACCAATTTGGTATAGAGTTTTTTGCCGAATTCTCGTTCTCTAATACCGTGTCTGCTCAGACGCTGGGTCGAAAGTCCGCTAATCCATAATAATTTTAAATGCCTACCATTTATTGCATGTTTCTATGTATATTATATATGTATTTAAAAATATATAAGTATTTTATCCCATAGTACGTTTACGTACAATAATATTAGTCGCTATGGAAATATCTGTAATATGAGTCCATTCCATTTCTTTGTATGGGATCTGTGATAATACGTACCCTTACTTCAGGGAAAGTAACTTCCCATCCCGTGATGGTAATCGCAGCCAGACATTTGTATAGCATCACTCTGTCACTGTAAGGGGCGCTGATTGCCAGTTCTGGGAAAAAAATTAGTAAAATTTAATTTGGTTTTTCAGGAGAGCCGTAGTTAATTAATTATTAATATTTATACCACTACGCCTTTTTTACCTTTCTATGTCGATAGTTATTTTTTGGTCTTAAGTAATAGTGTATGATAGTAAATATATTATTGACGCAGACCGGGAGTTTTGAGACCAAAGCCTCGTCATAAGATGCCACACTTTCGCTACCTAATTAATTTGAGTCCATAAGATCTTGTAAGCTCACTCCTCACAGTTAATATTTGCATACCTATAGGGCTTCCTTCAAAAAAAGCCATATCTATCCGCTCCTCTCCATATTTCCTCTGTCCCCGATCCTTTACCCGCCACAGCCACAACAAAAGGGTTGTATACTTGTTTATTGCCCGTTAATATCTTAATTTAAATTTGTACCTGTGTTTATCACCTAAGTCCTCTTGAACAGCTGGACAGCTTTGAATGAATCTTTGCGTGTCTATTTCAATAGGGTCCAGAATGGTTTGAAAACACAATTGGACCCACGATCGTCGATGCTTAAGTAGGCACCTAGGTTGCTTTTGCAAATACCTAACTATCAATGATTGCCAAATATTAAATGTATGGTTGTGCCTTGTTGTGCAATGAACAGTCACGAGCATAAAAGATGCATATGAACGATAAATGATAATGCTGCTTTCGTGCAGACCATAGAGATATTACAATAAGAATCGCGACAACTATAATATAGTCTTAGATCTTCTTGGTCTTATCTAAGTTAGTTCCTTTCCAGGAGAAACGTTCTATCAACTGACCAAGACTATATAGATGGATAGATAGATAGATTGAACTCGATTTGTCCTCAGTAACATAATTATGCTCCTGACTGTACATGTGACATACCTGTTAATGAGAAAAATAAAGAAAGAAAAACTTTCGTAAAGATACCGTTGCATCCATTTTCATCGTAGTCACTGAGAGCTGATAGTTTGTATCCAAAGGACATGATATTTGTGTCAGCTGCTATGATTTTTTGGAGGCATGTCAACTCTCGGTCAGAGTTACTTAATAACACGGCTCCAGAGTATAAATATACAGCGCCATGATTATCCTCGAAAGGAGCTCCGATTGCAATTTCTGAGGAATTACCAAAATAATAACAAGTATTTTTACCACGCTAAAAAGTGCTGCACAAGATTTTCTGTGCAAAAACGATAGTACTGGGGTAACTCGAACCGTTCGCGGCAGCGAACGTACTCTTTCTAGGAGAAACGTTCTACCAACTGCCCAAGACCTCGAAGCTTGTGATCATTATTGTCAGTGTGCGAATTAAGGCGTCGCTTACAGAACGCCTTGTACCATCAGTTTGAAGTCCAGCTCAAGAATTTGTATTATTTCATAAAAAACACATCAAATATTGACACAAAAACCGACTTCAAATTACCGAACAATTAAAATAACAATTAAAATAATATCAAAATCGGTTTACCCCTCAGATCAACCATCTACAGATAGATACCCAGTATATGTTTGCCTTCCACTAGTGGCGCCACATTACATCAAAACACGTCAAAAACAAGATCTCGGAACAATAACTACAAACAATAATTGAGCGAAGCGAGCCGAAGGCGAGCGGAGCTCTCAACGGGTGACTCAAATTATTTTTCAAACGATTTGTGTTAAATTGTTTCGCGGCGAATACTCGGCCGATTTCGGATTTTCTTGCACTCATCAATAGCTTACAGAATTACCCAGGTTATTACGATGCCAGAATTTTGAATTTAAACTCGCTTCGCTCAAATATATGCTGCAGCGTAACGGTACGTTTCGCGACTGCGGCGACCTAGTTAGTTCTGTTTTTTGCCACACATCAAATTTAAACTGGGAATCTGTGGTGACGTTACGTCATCCTAGACTGTTTAATTGTTCTGACGTGCAGGTTGTTGTTAGTGGTTCAGACCGGTTATCAGCGCTCTATATATACGTAGTATAGAGATAGTTGCCCTGAGGTTCACCCAGTCGAAACATATGATGTAACAAACATAAAAAAAACATAGTGTCGAATTGAGAACCTTCTACTTTTTTTGAAGTCGGCAAAAAATATTAACTTTACTTAGACAAATTAAAAGTACCCACCATCTTGACTGTCGCCGTTTAGATCACCAACACTTATAATTGCAGTGCCAAATAATGATCCACTTTTTTCACTAACTATTTTCCTTCGGAATGAAAACTGCAAAGAAATAGAAAAGAATTCTACTAGTAACTCAAAAAGTCGGAAGGCATGACAGTGACATTGAGCGAAGAGTTATGGCAGGTAATCAGGTGAATGGGGCACTGCATAACTTTATGAACAGCCAGAAGGTGTCTCACAAGGCAAGGATGGCTGTACATCGAGGAGTGCTTGTCCCTACACTAATGTATGGTAGTGAATGTTGGGTTTGGTAGAAAAAGCATGAGAGTAAAATAAATGCAGTGGAAATGAGAAGTTTGAGAAGTATAGCTGGGGTAACGCTAGTGGCTAAAGTAAGGAACAACGTGATACGGGAACGTTGTGGTGTGACAGAAGATGTAGTGACCAAAATTGAAAAAGGGATGCTTAGATGGTTCGCACATGTAGAGAGGATGGATGATAGGAGACTGACAAAACAGATATATGAAGCGAGTGTGAATGGACAAGCTAGTAAGGGTCGACCTAGGCGGACTTATGGCGACCAAATCGCAGAGGTCTTGAACAAAGGCCAGGTTAAAAGCAGCCATAACCGGCGAGCATGCATGAGTACATTAATGAAAGTTGAGGAAGCGAAAGAAGTATGCCAGGATCGTAGCATGTGGAAATCCGTGGTCTCTGCCTACCCCACTGGGAAAGAGGCGTGATTTTATGTATGTATGTAACTCAAAAGCATAGAAGTAAAACCAACTTGCGTTTGATATGAGCTATACCTATACATATCCACATAATCACGCCTATATCCGCGGGACAGACAGACAAAGGTAGGTAGGTACTAACTCATGTTTTGCCCTAGTTTTGCCAGAAGTTTTGTTTTGGCTGGCAAGCCTATTGCAGTTACTGGACACCAAAATTTAAAAATCAATTAACATTCTATAGTCCTAACCTAAATTGATGACGGCTCCACCCAAAATAAGAAAACCTTTAGAACTAACACCTACCTAGTAGATCCAGAGATTAGGAACCCCTACAACCTCACAAACTAATAAATTAAATTTATTACTTTGTAATGATAATACGTAGGTAGGTAAGTTATCGATATTGCCCATGGGTTGTGGAGGTCAGATGGCAGTCGCTCCACGGAAAATATTGAAGTTCATCGCAGATAGACTGGACCCCAACTAGGTTGGGAAAAGGCTTAGTGGATGATGAGGTAGATTAGATATAAATAAGTAAATATAGACTTACACCGTTTCTAGAGAATTCATAAACATATACAGCACCAGCGCTATAAGTAGATTTATCGCCGTAAGTCGGAGCTCCCACTAATAAATCATTTCCTTTACCAGGTAGTATATTAAGCTTGGCAGCGCATAATGCTGCACCAAACATTGAACCGACTAATTGTATATCAATACCTTTCTTCAAAGTCACGTAGGTGCTATTATAACTGGAATAAAAGTAAACCTGAAATGGAATGTTTTAGTAATCAGAAGGTCTAAGTAAAACTAAACTTTAGGTTATTGCATGGCAATGGAATTTGAAGCCTTTTTTTTTATCGGCTGCCTTAACATTCCGTGCAAGACGCCCCGGGATGCCCTCGGTAGGTTAACTCCAGGGCACTGGCAGAATTTGGCCACCTAAGTATACTGCCACTGTTATAAGGAGACATCATGTCACAACTTTGGGTCATCTTTATCAGGTTTCATGCCGCGTCGGTGATTGAGGACGTGCGAGGACCGTGGGCTACCGACCCGTTGTCCTCGGGCCCTGATCATGGAGGGCGTAAGCATGTCTGTGGCATCCCCGTCATAGTGCCCCGGAGGGTACTCTGCTTCTTTCTCTTGGCGATTTTTGAGCTGAGATCTTTTGAAACAGAATTAAGATTTTCACCCATAGTCATAATGCCTTTTGGGAAAATTTAAGCCAATACTAGGTGATAGAACCTTTCCCCAACAAGATCAAGATCAAGTGGGTAATTACGTCATTACGTATAAATAAAAAATTATCCACCAGCACCTGATTGAACTCACATCTCCTCTCCTAGACCCATTGGAAGAGATCTCTTTAGAGATAAGTGGTGCCTTTGTATACATGTATATGATGTTTCCATTCACAATATTGTATATACTGTGTGTACGTAAATAAATAAATAATATTATAAGTTATATTCTCCTTGACTTACTTGTCCTGACCCATCGGTTCCATACGTTGTGCTCACAGCAAAACCTAGTTTTTCTTCATCCGTAAAATAGCCTGTAGTTACACTATAACCTGAAAAGTAGTAATAAAATATTTTATCCATTTACAATCATATAGGAAAAGAAACCACGTAAAGTAATGCACCAGCCTGCCTTTATTTATTTATTCTTTGGTACAATATTAATCAAAAGAAAAACCTTAATTAATTGTTTTTAAAGTTAGTTTATGTCAAATTGAAGTATTTTAGTGCCCGCATATTTCAATACTTCGCCACCGAATATATAATGGTACAAGACTTCGCCACAAACTGAGCACTACCTGATTCTGTGAGGTGTACCTCAGCCTAAATAATATTCAGTTGCGGCCTTATACCTACCAGGTACAAGTACCTGGTAGGTATAAGGCCACAGTACAATACCAAGTAGGAAAAATATAGTTTAATGTCTGTCGTTAAAGTCTGCAAGTTACTACGTCGTTGACCTTACTTTAGAGTGAGTCTATAAAAGTCTCAATTAAAAGTAAGTGTAAGACAATGACCTATGTAGAAATATTTAATAAACTTCTTCTTTAATTTAAGAGCCCTGCTCTTTTCGGTGGTGTAACTGTCACTGCTCTCTTCTCGCCGCCAAACATTTCACCCGGGTCGGGTGAAACTTGTATTTTTCCTTTTACTTGGTCTTATCTTATACGCTTTCCTTGGCCCACCACTACTCGTTTTCCTTCAATTTTTCCTTCTATGAAACATTTTGTGGTGATGGTCGTGTCGTAGTCGCATCAGGTGGCCGATCATGCTTCCTCTCTGGTTCTCTATAACTTCCATTATGGTTCTCCTTTCTTCGACTCCTTCGTTTCAGAACTCTTTCGTTTGTATTCATCATTGTTCAACGCATATTCTCCATTATTTGCCAGCACCAGATTTTGAATGCCTCCAGTCGGTCTATGTCCCTTTGCGATGTTGGCTATAAAAGTATAAAAACGTATTCAGCAAAATTTGAAATAACTTACCGAAATTGTAAATGCTTTTTTGTCTATTCGCTATTCGCATCAATTGGGTGTTCTCTATTGCTGGTAACTCCAACACTTCTATTGCAGCTATACCTATAAATTTATAATTAAAAAGGGTTACTTTTGATGTTTTTAGACATGACGCACCGGCTCCAAACGTAAGAAATGGGCAGGCAGATTATGATAACTTTGTAAGTTTATGTTCAAGGAATAAATTACATTAAAACACAACATTGGTAATTAACGTGTACCTAAACTGAACCTGTACCTACGGGATGTATGTTATTTTATTTTTTAATTCCGCGAGACCGAGGCCGCTCCCATGTCCATTGCTGCGGGCGTCTCTGGTACACACCAGAAGGCATTTCCAGTGGCGCCCAATTTCCAGTGTGCCAGACGGGAAGTATGTTCACAAAAAAAATAGCTTCCAATTTAAAAGGTAGCATAGAACAATCGGTTGAAATGCAGGTGATCAGGCTTCTAGCTACTAAAATTGAGTTAAACACTTGGTAGTAGCTAAGTGTTTCATAATTAAATTGCAGTGCATAATGCATTCATATTTCTTTATATTAATATGTGTACTTGTAGGTATAGTATATGTAAGTTTATTAACCTGCACACACAACAGCACCTGTTTGAAATAATATCTCCTCTTGCATTGCATTGGAAGAGATCTCTTTAGAGATAAATGACGCATTTGTTCATGTTTATAATGTATCTTGTTATTGTTATACAATACTGTGTGTAAATAAATAAATAAATTAAAATTAATGTATATACCTGTAGTATGATACATGCTAGGTCCACCGACAATTATTGACTTCTGATCTTGACCTATATCCATACTCCATCCTAAGGAATCCATTGATTTTTCTGAGAAAAATAATTACAGTACGCTGTTAAAATTGTGGTTATGCCAGCTAGTTTAGTCACTAGTTTATGTGACTATCGGTTATTCCGATTCAAATTAAAATGAAAGGAAATCTCACTCGTTCACTCCGACAAAAACAAGGTCCGTAATTTCCGCCGGGCGCCACTGGACATACCCTCTGCTAGTAACCAGGGACGCCCGGCAACGGACGTTAGAGCGGCCGCGGCCTTGGGCCGCGGAATTAAAAAAAAAAAAAAAAAAAAAAAAGGTCCGTAATTTAAAGATTAGGAACTGAAGAGGCTAAATAACGAGACAAATCGACTAAATAAGTATGTTTGTCCGTACATTAGGTAAAAGCAGCTTGATAATTTAATAATATATTTCTTTGTATATAATGAATACAATAAATTATAAAACAATACAATTGAAACACTAAATGTGTACATTACATATTCTAATTATACCAACTAAGATTGATAATTGCTTGACACAGACAGATAGACACATATCACGCCTATATCCCGAAGGGGTAGGCAGAGGTGCATTACACACTCACAATTTGCCAGTATTTTAGTCCCACGAAATAGTGGGCAAGGCAAATGAAATGAAATGATTTATTTATTTGTATAGGTCACTAAATGGCTCTTACAAACGTCAGTAAGTACTTTTAATTATTTTCCTTTTGATGTGAATCCTGTCTACATACTTTTTTGAATACTTTGGAGTAATTCCTAACATATTCAATGAAACTTTTATCAAATCTTTATAGTTTTTGTGCATATAGATCAAACAGCGTTCGTCTACTTTTATAAATGCCTACTGTTGCCCACCCACAAAATTTCGTTTTAACACTACGATTTTGGCATTTTTGTTTGAATGTGTCTGAAAAAGCATCAGATAATGTACCAAATAAACTATTATAATGGACCTCAGGATTATTACTTATATAAATTATAGAATTAAGCTTTTTCTCGAACAAGTTTTTTAATTCTTTAATTCTATTAGAGGTTATGGGCCTACACAGAATTTTCTCATTATATGCATTGCCGTCACCGGGCACACATATAATAGGTTACGTCCAAAACGGCCGAATGAATTTAATAAAAAGATAATTGATTGATAGTGTGCTTTTTATCACTTTATTGTGGGAATCAGGCCTTTTTTTTATTTTCAACGCGTGTGAACCCGTGAGCGTTCGCTAGTCATTAGTACATAAGAAATACTGAAAAACTATACGAAACCGATATCTAAACACGTTATATCCTCCGCCTCGTTGGTGACTGGCAATGTTCTGGCTTTTCTGACGGTAATATGATAAATCACAACATACCATGTACAAAAGAAATTCGTCTATTCCATATGTATGCTTAGATCTCAAAACTGTGCAACGGATGTTGATGCGGTTTTCATCAATGGATAGAGTGGTTCTCGAGGAAGGTTTTTAGTATATAATTTGTCAAGTGGGCGAAACCGCGACCGTCCGCTAGTCTTTAATAAAAACGAATACCTACATGAAGTGCACTATTTACTTACCCAATTGTGTACAAGTATAATTGCCTTTGACTATTCCACCCTCTTGTGAGGGATGTTTGGTTATGTTGAAGTGACTATCATTTCTTTGACGTATGTAACAGCGGCCATATGTGCCTGGTTTTGTACAGTTTTCAGGCTCTGTAATACAATAGAATACAATTGATCTGTACAACAATACAAAATAAACTAGGTGTGCACGGCGGGTCGCGGTGCAAAATTGAGCTGAAGCGAGACTTTTTTTTTTTTTTTAAGTTCTGATTTCTTTTTTTTTTTGAACTGTTAGTCTATTTGACCTCTTTTAAGGTAATACGTATGGCGCGCGCATTATGTGTAACTCTCTCGGAATAACTGTTTAAGTCCTCCTGGAACAGGTTTTTCGGTGATTATTCCTCTCTCAATTATAGAAGTATTTTTTTCAACCGACTTCCAAAAAGGAGGAGGTTCTCAATTCGAATGTATGTTTTTTATGATTGTTACCATCTTTGGATGAACCGACAATGAAATTTTGTCCCATTCCGACAATTATTTGGTCCAATTTCGGTAATTTGAAGTCGTCGATTTTGGCTTTTTTTTTTTAATTGTTTCCAGTGCCCAAGATATCCTCACCTACACGCGGTCCACCTGCTAACAAACGGACGAAACTGGTACGTATATAATACTCAGTCCCCGGAGACGGCAGTATCGCCATCTATTACGTAAACCCCTTACGACGTAACTGGCCAAATGTGGCCGTAATAAACGCGATGTGCCTGTAAATTGGCCGTCACTCACCACCGTGCACTGCCGGACGCCCTGGGACTTGAAAAGATAACCCTAGGGCTAGTTTAAGTTTAGATTTTGAGAATACTCACGTCTCGCATATCTGGGAGTGCATGCCTGAAAACACAATAATGGAAATTTTTCAGTTAATAGAGCCATGTTTTTCTTAGTAGAAACAGACCAGCTCAAAGTCGGAGTAATTACCACCCACACTTAATTACCTACTACTCATAGGAGATAGACGTCAAAGTATCTTAAGGTGGGCGTCCGATGGTTGCAGCAGTAGTACTAGAGTAGACTTCGTACTCCAACGAGTAGACTCGTTGTACAACGAGCAACGAGTAGACTCACTACTGCCACTGTCACCTTTTCGCACCTGTCGCGTACCACATGCTGCAACCATTCCGACGTCCACCTTTATACTTATTTCTCACTATATGCAGGGTTTAGAAGACCTACTTCATTATCCTCTCGCCATTATATTTAACCCCTTTCTTGGTAGTGGAGTGCCGAAAGACGTTAAAATCGTAAAACCTCTGGATCAAGGGTCGGTTAATGAATCTTTATAAAACTACCTTTTAAACCTTCATTTGGTCTTAAAATCTGTTGTATATAATTATTTATTTATTTAATCTTTATACATGTACAAAGGCGGACTTAATACCAAAGGCATTCTCCATCTATACGATATAGAATTCCTCCTAAACGGCCAGACCGATATTAATGAAATCTTAATAGTTTGTGTTAAAGTGGTTACCTATGCCTATCACCTCGTTTCGGCTAGACTTCGAGATTCTATATATTTATACAGATTCATGGGACTGACTCTGGATTCCGAGCTATAAATCTAACGGCACTCCACTATGGCAGGTAATAGCAGCAGAAAAATAGTGCTCTTTGTTTATTTAAAATTTTCCGAGATATTTTTTGTTGCTGATGACAGAAGTTGATGCTGCCGACTCAAAACTACAGTATAGTGTAATAAAGTTGTGTACCAACTTACCATGACGAAGTCAGGCCCGGCTATAATGCTCGCTCCAAACCAATAATCGTGTGTATACAATGGAACTGAAATATATAATAAATAACTGCAGAAAAAACTAAATATGGAACCAAAAGCAAAAAAGTGTATAGAATAAAACTTTATTGTTCACCAATACAACTACTAATATTATAAACGCGAAAGTTTGTATGTACGTATGGATGGATGGATTGATGTTACCTCATTCATATCTTTGGACTGTCCTGAGGTCCCAGGTTCGATTCCGGGTCGAATCAATTAATGTTTATGTGATCCACAAATATTTGTTTCGGAGTTTGGGTGTCTTCTATATACGTAATATGTATGTATTTAGAAATATATAAGTACTAGTGGTCGCCCGCGACATCGTCCGCGTGGTAATTTGGATTTTTTCCCGTTCCCGTCGCGCCGCGTCATATTTTAAACAATTCACATAATCTTCTCTAATATATAAAATTCTCGTGTCACAGTTTTCGTTGCCATACTCCTCCGAAACGGCTTGACCGATTCTCATGAAATTTTGTGTGCATATTGGGTAGGTCTGAGAATCGGACAACATCTATTTTTCATCCCCCTAAATGTTAAGGGTAGTCCACCCCTAAAGCAAAACAACGTTTGCCGGGTCAGCTAGTATCTTTATAAATTGTAGCCTATGTGTTATTCTGATGTATAAGCTATATTATTGTAAAGTTTCATTAAAATCCATTCAGTAGTTTTTACGTGAAAGAGTCACAAACATCCATCCATCCATCCATCCATACATACATACATACTTACATACTTACATACTTACATACTCACATACTCACAAACTTTCGCGTTTATAATTTTAGTAGGATGTTTATCAGTCGTCTAGATCCTATAGCACAAGCTTATATTAGCTTAATTTGGGCTAGATGACGTTGTATGAGAATGTCCAAAAATATTTATTTATTTATTTATTTACGGCGTGGACCGTATTTGATTTTTTTTAAAGCTAGTTCCCAAGTTGTCCCATTTCAATTTGGTCCCATTTCGGTAAGTTGAAGTCGGTTGATGTGTCAATTTTTTTACGTGTATTTTACCAAATAAAGTATAAAACCTACCATTTCGGGCAACAGGCTGAAATGTTTAATAATTACCTTCTCGTGTAATATTCTTTACAAGTTTTGAACACTTGTAATCAGTCACTTTTGTTAAACCACACTCGTAAACTTCACCTATGTCAGTCTCTCTTGGTGCACTTATCATTATTCTGTAAGCGTGATTATATAAAAAATAATTTTAGACAGGTAGACACATATCACGCCTATATCCCCGAAGGGGTAGACAGAGGGGTATTACACACCCACAATTTGGCAGTATTTTTGGTCCCACGTAATAGAGGGCAAGCCTATTGCCGTCACAGGGCACACATATAATGGGTTATGTCCAAAATGACCAAATTAATAGAATAAAAAGTAGCAGCTATATTATAATTTTGAAAAAAAATGAAACCCGTTGCCTTGCGATGAAATGTTGATGACAGGCAACAAAATTTTACGTGCCAGCTGCTATGGCATCGCCAATTAAAGTCCTGGGCGTCTCGGACTTATCGAATAATTTTAATAATAAATATTTACCTACAGATTTTACAAAGGTACCTTGAATATCTGATATACCTCGCGTCACATAAAAAGAACACAGACCAATAGAGAACTTATCGATATTTATGGCGGTAAAGTCTAGTTCGCACTGCTTTAGTAATTTAGTAGAGTAGCGTGTAATTTAGTGGCTAAACTACTCGCTACTACACAGAAATCGTTCGCATTACGGTTTAGTACAGTACACAAGTGAGTGGTGTTGTGACATTTTTGCGGCCAGGCGGCCACTAATGAACTCGACTAATCAACAGGTTCGGACTTGTTTAGCCTGTGAACCAGTGAGAACGGATGCGTGGTGGGAGGCGCTACTCGCCCGAAAAAATAGAGTAAAATGGATCGACTCGACTAAATCATTTACTAAATTACTCGACAATTTTTTTGTAGTTCGCACATATTTAGCTACTAAATTAATCGCTACTCTTCTAAATTACTAGCCTAATCCGAACTAGGCTTAACAGCGAGTAAGACCGCCCACTCTCACCCAGCGTTCTTTTTACGTGAACACCTATACAATTTTGACAAATAGGACATGATGGAGTTTTTGTGGTTATTTTTAATCTGGTTACCACAGTTATGAATGTTAAACTAGTCATTTTAATAGGTAACATTTGACAATTCATCAAAATTCAACAACGCAACCTTGTAACGGCGGGCATAAAATAATATTTTTTTTTCGTTTTGTTAGAAACTAAACTAATAACTAACTATAACTTTTTTACCTATCTAAACTGATAACTACACAGACATGTCTGAGTCGAGGTCAAAGACTAATGATGGTATTAAAGAAATGCAGATTTATACTATTTACGACTGTAAAAAATAGGTCACTATTTACGAACGAAATCTTACCGTTTGTTAAATTGATCGTAAGTTGTGCTGAAGCCAAAAAATGAATCATTTCGCAGCGGTTGTGGTGGTTTAAATGTTATTACGGAAGGTTCGTGATATAAATCCAAATTCCGGCCCCACACCACTTGGAACAGCCATAACAGAGTAACAACTGGAATGAAACAGACTTGTCAGGTTATTGTCCCACCCTGATGACCATGACCATAGTTTGAGTGCTTTTTTTTCTATTCTGGTTCTCTTCGGCGCCTATGTAGGTAGGTAGGTATCTACTATCATAATAATATATAGTCTATTACCTACTTATCATTGTACGTACTAATTCTAAACGAACCAAGACTCGGGAGCCCGTTAGTTAATAAATAGTTGTCTACACACACGTGGATTTGTCATAATCAACCTACTGCAGTTCAGCTGTTGACTACAGCACATAGGCATCTTCCAAACAACCATTCCATTCAATCCTGATAATCACGTTGGTATCACTAAACAACGCCAAACAGTATACATTTTTTTGACTGATTTTGAACGGTATTTTATGATTTTCTAATAGCTTTAGAAGATTAGCTCAGTATCTGCTTTGTTGAAATTTTCGCAAGAAAGTAAGACACTGAAATATCACTGAAGTTCATTTAACACGCGGAATCACTGAACAACTGAAGTTGTTACGTAAAAAATACGCAGATATTATTTATACAAAGTTTATTTATTTATTTTTGTTAAAACACTGATTATATTTTGTGTCAAGTCCCAAATTTTACAAAGAAAAAGCGTTCACCAAATATAAAGGTATAAAATTACTATCTAATACCTAATAATCGTAAAAGTAAGTATATTAAGTAACATTAACTCACAATTCATTAGGATGTATTTGTCACTCCACATGTATGTGTCCACAACTGTGCAACTGTGCTATATTTATCCCAATATTTCCTTCTAACAGGAAAATTGTTATTACTGATTACATATGTAAAACAATTTAATTAATTAAAATTACATACCTACCAACTTTAAATGTTATAGAAATACGAGAACTGCTAAAATATTCACCACTAGCTGTTGCCCGCAGCTCCGCCTGCGTGTTACTTTAGATCTACATAACTTTTTTATTTATGAAGCGATTGAAAACCAAACCGCAAGTTCAAATCATAAAATCAAATCATTTCTGAGATTCACACAAACATTCAGACAAACAGACATAAGTTCTAAAAACAATTAATAGTGAACTCCACTGCGGGTGACGTAACCTGTTCTGAAGATTCTTCAATCTGATCCCACCGTCTTCCTTCCGATCCCGAACAACGCGTGCCGGGCAGAGATGCCACTCCCACACAGTGGATAGCATGTTCGCGAGAACCGAACGTTTTAAACGTTCGTTTCTCTGCCGAACGATAGTGGCCTGAAACGCCCTGCCTGTGCACGTGTTTCCTCCCACATATAACCCTGGGTTCTTTTTAGGCACATCAGTAGGTCGTCAAGTTGAGGGCCACTCTCTATAGTATAGTGTGCTGTGAGAGTGGCCCACAATCGCTAGACGTCGTCACGACTTACCACCAGGCGGGCGGCGTCAATTTGGCGAACCAAATATAAAAAATTAAAAAACCTACGACAAACTTATTATTTGCGGTTGGTACAGTACTCAGGTCTAGGGATCGAACCGCAAAATTAAGTTTGTTTTCTATTGTAGATACTTTTCCGGGATAAAAAGTACCCAGTGTGGTGCCCAGGATATTAAAGAATAATTATACCAAGTTTCATCGTAATCGAACCAGTAGTTTTTGCGTGATGCCTGAACAGACAGACAGACAAAAAATTTTTTAATCACATTTTTGGGTTCGGTGTCGGTCTAGTAACACCCCCTGCCATTTATTTTTTTGATATCTTCAATGTACAGAATTTTCACTTCTACAGATTTATTATAAGTATATATGATGATGCCATGCACTTTTGCATACCTAAGTGCCTACATTGGAACCAATTTTCGTAGCACTTTTTTCTTTTCGGATTGCGGTCTATACAAAACGAGCATTTTAAAGGCATCAACAGCCTCTTCACGGCGCGATAAACGTTGATCATGTGATTATTCTTCACGTTTGGGGATAAATATTGGTCGTTGGGGGCCAAGTCGGGGCTTCCAAAAAGTGCTAGCATTGTCATGATAAAGAAGGATTCTGCAAACAAAGACAGGTCTGCTGGACCTTCTCGGACACCTCTCTTGCAAGCATGACTTACACGAAGATGACCGCGGCCACATTCCACTTCCTCCCACTGATGGTTGTTGATGTACCGTGGTATCCAGAATATCCACCGATACGACGATTTTATTCAAAACCTCCAATGACAAAATTGCACATCACTGCAGGTGTAGTGACCTACCTACTTCTATGACGAATTCTAAGACTGATTGTTTTATTTTTAAGTTATCACTCTAGTGACATATCTATTGTGCTCGACCCCTGCGGGCAAAACTGATCGCAGATACCTCATTTTTAGGGTTCCGTAGGAAAAATTTCCGAACCCTTATAGTTTTGTCATGTCCGTCCTCGGCCTTCCCCCCAAACGGTTAGTGCTAGTAACATGAAATGTTGCTTGGATATGTAATAGGTACATATTTACTAAGCCGACAAAGTGCTAAAATTAAATTTTAAAAAATCGTGTGGTGTATTATTAGATAGGTATTTTAAATTCATTGAGAGGTTACCAAAATGATTTTTTTGATTTAAGGATCCATTTGCGAAATATTTAGCTTTGAACAGCATATTTTTGCTAAAATCAGAAAAATTATGTTCAGAAGTTATAGAGGCTTTTATCGGTAACTACGGAACCCTATCTTGTGCATGGCTCGACACGCACTTGGCCGGATGATTTTAGTGGTTGTATAAGAAAACATTGCTCATGTTTTTATATAGGTAGGTACGTAGCTGATTTCAAAGTAGGTATATTTTTTATTTTTTTATGACTAAATTTGAGTGCGTTTGACCACAATCTTACCTGATGTTAAGTAACGATGCGGTCTAAGATGAAGCACGCAAACTCAAATAATGCCTATTTACTCTTGCCTTGAAAATCCCAAGATTATATGTATCGGGGAACAATGACGCTGGAAGGGAATTCCATTCCTTAGCGGTTCGCATGATGAAAGAAGAAGCGAATCGAGAGGTACGAAGAGGTGGAATATCGACCACATACGGATGGAATCATAGACCACGCCTTGATGTCCGATGATGGAATGGTGCTGGTGGAATTATTTCATGCAATTCCTGCGCACACTCTGCGAAATGTAACCTGTAGAAGACACACAGACTCGCAACCAGACGGCGATGGTTGAGGCTCTGAAGTCGGTTGCTTGTGAGCGCCTCATCGCTTATAAGTTTTCTGGCGCGTCTGTCAATAGCTTCCAGGGCCTCAAGCTGGTAGCGGGCGGATCCATCCCAAAGGTGCGAGCAGTACTCCATGCAGGAGCGTACATGTGCTGAGTAAAGACTAAGTAGTTGACTCGAGGTAAAATATTTACGCACCTTAGAGAGGATGCCTAGTTTTTTCGAAGCTGTTTTAGCCCTAGATTCTATGTAGCTATTAAAGTTCACGTTGGATGATAAATCCACACCAAGGAGCTGAAGATGCTGAGTCACAGGTACAGGGACCTCCCAGAAAGTAGGAACCTTGGTGAACGGGCTCTTTTTAGCGGAGAAATGACATGCCTGGGTTTTCGTAGTGTTGAATGTGACAAGGTTAGCATCGCCCCAGTCAGACACTGCCTGAAGGGTTAAGTTAGTGCGTTCAACCATTGCCACTCTACGATCGTCGATTTCCGGTTTTTTGGCCTTTGCGCTGGAGAAATATCTCTCTGCAACCGTGCTATCGTCCGCATACCCAAACATACCGGGTCTGAGCAGGTCGTTTATATGTAGCAGGAATAACGTTGCCGAGAGAACAGATCCCTGAGGTACCCCAGCGTTAATTCCTAATAGATCAGACGAGCAGCCGTCAACAACCACTCGAATAGATCGTTCCCTCAGGAAATCTGAAATCCAAGCGCAAAGACTAGTCGGAACTCCGTAAGCAGGAAGCTTGGTTATAAGGGCTTCGTGCCAGACCCTGTCGAAAGCCTTTGAAATGTCAAGTGACACGGCAAGTGCCTCACCATATCTTTCTAGAGCCTCACCCCAGATATATATGAAACGAAGTTCAAATTAAAAGAGTGCTAAATAGATAACGTACTTGTATTTTATTTTATTACCTTCCCTGAACATATTACCTACCTACTTATGCATTTTGCCTGAGCCTCTCCTACTCAGGTTGTCAATATAGAGTCGACGCTATTTCCGATAAAACACTTTTAGTTTACCAGAGACACGTCCGTAGATTATCGAATTCGAGACGATGAGATCCGAAGCAGGACCAGGGTCACCGACATAGCCCAAAGAGTCACCAAGCTCAAGTAGCAGTAGGCAGGGCACATCGCTCGTAGCGATGAGACCAAAAAGTCCTCGAGTGGCCACCGCGCACTCGTAGACGCTGCTTGGGTAGACCCGCCACAAGGTGGACTGACGACATCGTAAAGGTCACAGGAAGCCACTGGATGCGGGAAGCTCAAGATCGAATGTTGTAGCGCACGTTTGGGGAGCAGTAGGCGTCAGTTGGCTGAAATGATGATGATGAGACGAGCTTACCTTGGGTCTATAAGATCCCTATGATCTGAGAGACCCAAGCGATGTAAATAGAATCTCCGAATTGACAATGTAAGGAAACTGTGAGGATTAAAATATCTCACCCATTTAGGGTGCTTTTCCTGTCATGTGGGTTTTCACCAATTGCACACACACAGCAGTTCTCCCCAACGGGATAGGCAGAGGCATGTTATTGAAGTGGTTGTTGGTAGTGTAATGGGGTGCGCATTGTCTTACGTAACGCTTAGTAACAGTATGTGAATTGAATTTATTAGTAAAATGTATTCATATTTATATTGCTTATTTCTAATTGGCTAGTTCAAGTATAAGGTGTGGTCTTATGGCGTACGCGCACTGGAAACTGGTAGAAGTTTGTAGAAGGAATTAGAACCGCCTTTTCGTATCATCTAGACGTTTCGTAGGTACCTATATATGACGTCAGAGGTGACTCGTTCTGTTGCTTGCCTACACGCCATATTATTATAAATTAATATACTTGCCTACTAATTTCCTCAGTCCATCAGCATAATTCCACGCGAAGGTAAAGATGACTTAAGCACTGTCCTTATTAATTTAAAGCAGTATTATTATAACGTTACTTCGACGTTTCGTAATGACGTCATGGCACAAAAAAGTCAAACCAACATATGACGGTAGGCTCCCTGGACTCATTGGTTCCGCTTGCTGATTAGTTTGACTCTGGCCTCTTAGGACTTATGTGGGATAGACAGGAATTTACCAGGCCCACAAGCCAGCTCCTCCTTCACTGTTGGTCCCACGTGAAGAAAGTCCCGCAAGTTACAGGACCCCTCTATACGAAGTCTTAGAGACTATTTACGTATTTATTGTCGGCTATGGGTCGGCTTTCCAGTCTAACTGCAATGCGGCTGAACTTCGGTATTTTCTATGAAGCGACTGCCATCTGACCTCCACAACCCATAGGCGATATCGAATTTATATAGTTGACCAGTCGGATTTTGTTTTAGGGCTCCAAATGGGTACCTGTAACGACTGCGATAGATGTTCATATGACAACCGGGACCGACGGCTTAACGTGCTCTCCGAGACACGAATGGGTCTCAATGTTTTATGAAATGGTCAATCTTAAGACCCGCCTGGCTAGATGTTGTTTAACCTTTGCAATGTGTTAACTTAGTCGATTACCACTAGACCACTTGCCCTTCTCTTTGGATTTATTGGAGTACCTAGTATTTCAACCAAAACATCGTCAACAATGTATAGTTCCTTTAAATATATATTATGATGATCACAATCAATTCCCGTTTAGATATCTATAAGTTTAAATAAAACATACTTACATATCAACCATCACGCCTATGTCCCGAAAATGATAGGCAGAAGTGGATTAAACATCCACTTTGCCAGTAACTTCGTTACGATTAAGTGGAACTAATAAAATCACTGGCAAGACTATTGCGCCCAACCTCAAATTGCAAAAATTGTAACAAGGATAGCGCTCTTTTTTTTAAATCCGAGGCCTCTCCCACGTCCGTTGCCGAGGCCCTCTGGTGAACATTTAAGGAATTTCCAGTGGCCGCCGGAGGACTATGGCCACCAGTGTGGCCTCTGCGCACAAGAATAGTGTGTTATCTAATCTCTTCAGTCAAAATGTAGTTAAAAAAATGACAAATATAATTATGCAGTAGTTTATTGTTATACATTATGACCGGACAGTTGCTAGGCCGGTCCTTTCTACACGTCCGCCTTACGTCACAGGGGACCTAATACTGACACTAATTATGGACACTAAAAGAAAGCAGTCATACCTATTGAGCAACAGTTTAATGGAAGAGAGTTGACGGATACAGTTCCCGTGTGACGTAAAGCAAGTCACGCTTTAAGATCATTACAATAGTTTTGGCAGTTCGCAACAATGGTAAAATGCATCAATTCAGTACACGACAGGAACATGGTATTTATTTATATTTACAATGCGAATTTCCGTGCCGTATACATAAGAGGACAAAATCACAATAATAAACCACAGAAATACGTCACTAAATCATTATTTATACAGGACATGTTAAAACAAATAAATCGCAAAGCAAACAATTAAGTCTTATAGTGAATATTGTGTCTTCGGCTTTACATTATCATAAACGATACAGCCATTGGATAGTTATAACCTAAAGTAAACTTAAACACGACCTTTCAGTGTACAAAATCACCTATTTACACAATCAAGGATACAAAATGAAGAATACAAATGTTTATTTTTTTTTTTACTTTTTTATATAATGTGAATAATTATCATAAATCAATATTAATACGGATTTACTGAACACAAACTACGTACAGAGCCCTCTAGTTATCAATTAGAAAACTTAAAAGCTTTGTAATAACTACAGACTAATATTTACATGACAAATTAAAGATAAGACAACCGATTACGGTAAGTATAGTGTGCAACCGCTTATAACTAAAAGGAGAGCCTTGCTAACTGGCCGTGGGTACGAATCTAACAGAACTCAATGTTCTGGAAACTTAATATTAAAATTGTGTGTATAAACGAACAGTCGTGTACTTAAAACAATACGAGATCTCTGAAAGTCTGGAAACACAATTAGAATTGCATAAATATAAAGCGTGTGTTGGTTTAGTCGTTGAACTAGTCGAACGACCATCGCCCTTGACTGTACCCATAAGAGTAAACAGCTATACCCTGTCTCTAAAAAGTCGTGACGCGGATCTGGAAATTGTAAGAGTTGGCAGCAATCTTTTGTGTCTCGTTGTCAATCTCACTGATTGCCAGAAGTAGGTACTATTGGATTCCAATAGTACTTTTGACGACTGGTGGATTGGCATTGAGACTAGAATGATTGTCGCCAGCGCTTACATATTTCCAGACAACTTTTTAACCAGGGTATATGTGTCCCGACAACATCACCCACAATACTTCCATGTATTTCAATTCCGCGAAAAAAATCAATATATTGAAAATTATTTTTTCAAATTAAAAAGTCTATACCAAATTGAAAATCGAGATTACCATCGACGTTGACGACGTTTTTAACGATAAAAAAATCGATATTCTAAACTGTATCGTCCAACTGCAACTCACGTCGATAAACATATCTACTTATTACAATACTCTTCTTTTTATTTATATACAATCAAACGTCTTTTCGCTTCTGAGGACAATTAATATACAGCTGGTATACAATTAAGCAAAATTGTAAATTTAAATCAATGACAATAATTAATCTAATGATCACTCCTATGTTATTTATATACACTTAATGTATAGATCACTATATTACGGGGTGCGCGGGAGTGCATTGGAGTTCAAAAATTACGCCTAACGGATCACAGTGACAGTTTTCTGAGATAAGGCAAGGTGGGTCTGTCGTACACTTCAATAGTTTTAACTTCCACTTAAATTAATATTTATTCATATTATTTATATATTTATCACGTTTTAAAAGCGATTATATTTCAATATTTTCATTATTTACACTATACTTGGTGTTTCGGTTACAATCTATTGTACGTATATACATTTTGTAAGGACTTTACGTGCCTTTATTATTTCTATCTCTAGAAGTTTCTATACAGGAGGTATTACTACACTTGGACACTATAATATGTTGCTTTTGACTGACAGGCTATGATAGTTTATGGTGTCAGGACTACATGGCCATCGGTCCTTTAAAAAACCAAAAATAAGCGAGATGGAAGCCCAGTCCCGATATACTATAATTTAAATCAATTTGACGGGCTCCAACGAAAGCCAAACGCGGTAATAAACATTGACCCCTTGTCAATGCACTTAAATACCTTGTATTTTGTATTCTAGTGTGGTTTTGAACCCTCAAACTATAGAATCCCACAATATAACTAATAGGTTATCAAAAACGAGTATTTTCAAAGGGCAATGTATTACAATTTACATTACAAAACAGTACAACACAAAAGGTTGAATTTGAACTAGAGTCGGTTCTCTGCCAACTCTAGTTCAAAAAAGTCAAAAGTAAAATTAGCAGAGTCATTGCTGTCATTATATTTATATCCATTCAAAATGTATTATTTATTTTGAATTTTATTACTTAAGTTACATTAAGTGGACGCTAAAACTACAAAGTGCCGAGTACGCATTCTTCCAACGATGTCTACGCAAGCGCTGTACGCATACCTGATTACATACTTGTGCTTTATAAAACATATCTAAGTCCAGCTTTAAAACAATTTTCTTAGACTTAGCCTCATAGATTTATTCTCGAAACATTTGAACTAAATGAAATAAGTACGTCACTACGATTAGGCTGCCTACATCTGAGCAGTTATTTTGACGTCCTTTCGGTGTCAGCGATCACTGACGTTTAAAATTTTAATGTCTGATGAGTTGATATTACAAAACGAATATGAAACGAGACAAATATATAACGTTATTTTCATATTATAATTATCGAATTAATATGCGCACAGCGATGCCCAGACAGTCCTACAGACATGAGCTTGCTACATCGGTTTCCATCCTTACTAAGTCTATTATTAATACTATGCGTTTGATTATTTACAAATTACATATTCGTTTATATTATGTAGTTTTGAACTAGTTATAAGGCTACCACGTCTCGCAACACACACCAACTCTCTAGTTACGGTAAATATGTTAGCAGCGTGATACAAAGAGACTATATTAACTAACAAATGGAAATGTCAATTTTTTTATTGTACGATGTCAAAATGTAATAGGTACATGAATCATGCTACAATTTTAGACTTTCAAATTAAAATTGGCTCACAAGTATCTATTTTATCATATCCTTTGTACACTGTGCAAGGAATATTTAGCGTATAAAACTTGTTCATATAGATTTAGTAGGTAAATTTTATGTTATTTTTACCGACAATTTATTTCTAATATTTTTTTTAACTGTGATACCTTTTACATTATGACATAGTAATAATGAATAATAAACATTACCAATTATTATAATAATTAGATAAAACGTCAAAAAACCTCACGCACACTAACACAGTTATATTCAATGTCAAACGTCTAATATAACTATTAAATGCCTAATAACTCACATTATTCGTCATTTTTTTTAACACTTCCTTATAAAATATCTCACTACTGCAATGACGACGGTGTGATTACTCAGTTTTTTATTTAAACTATTATTTATATAAAAATCATTGCATCGAGTAAATCATATGAATAATCTATAATACTATACTAACCTAACTACATAAAATGTTCAGTCGATGTTAAATACAATGGTGTTTTAGGGTTAAACTAATATTAAAAACATAAAAGCCGACAACAAACACTTATCTAGTGAAAAGTCTGTCGTTTGTCGCCGGCCTAATGAGATTAACTCAGAACACATTACAATTAAATCCGTGGTATAAAATTAAAATTACAGTACATACGTTTATTATATTATTGCAACCATTTATTATTCCTTGCAACTGTATTAAGACTTCAGGCGTACTAACACTTCAGGCACACTAAGTTACATCACGTCACACATAATGGAATCGCTGATATAAAAATGAAATTATAATTAATCTAATCAATACAAGAAGCATCTCTTAAAACGTGCGCACACGCATATATCTGACGCGTATAAAGGCAACTTCACACTACACATAACTATTTTCTAATTTCATATTCATATCAAAGTAGATACGTTTGCGATTTATTTTCCTATAATACTCGTATAAACATCAAGGAACATTTTACATACTCTTTAAGACACAGTTACGTATAGTGTGAAGTTACCTTTGGTCGTACAAAGCCATCGACTCAATATCCTCACAGTATCGACACTAACTTAATCGATATAATGTCGAATGCTTCTCACATTTTTGTCTAAACACAAACTTTTGTCGCAGTACGACACGTTTCGTTGTATAAAATACTATACTGTTGCAATCGCAACACATTTTCCATTCCAAATTGTATACATTCATTGTCTAAATTCACAATATATACCAACAGATTATTATTAAACTACACACATTCGCTACTCGCTACATTAAATACTCCATAAAGTTATTACTTGACGTCAAAAGGCTGTCTTTTACAATTATTCTCCATGATACTTATCGTATCGATCCTTACAGCGATGAGGTATGATGCGGTATTTACATACATTAAGAAGTATCAATTCAATAAAATTATAGAGAAATAACTGTCGCCGACCCTTTGTTTCGAATAATAATATGAATTTTACATTTTAGTGTTTTACCTATTTAATGCATAATTTGAAAAGGCGATGTTTCTATTGGTTTGCCAAATAAAAAGAACTGGTGTTCATATGTGATTCACACACAATTCAAACAGCTCTGATGTTAACTGTATGGTAAAACTATTTCTCATTGTATTATAAACTGTTTGCCTTCCCGAAATCACATTTGTAAAGGAAACCCAAATTACCGTAATACACACAATATAACCTAATTTGTTCAATCTGTTACATATCTTTATAGGACAGTTTAGTTGACAATCTTACAACCCAAAAAACAAGAACCTATATGATAAAAATTTGCAGATCACACTTTTAAGAACGGCAACTCAGACTACACCTCTAATTATTTAATTTCCAACTTAAATTCGTACAAAGCTAGATAGATATTCGTGGCGGATGTTAAAGCCGCGCAAGATGACAATGGGATTGGCGGCCATGTTAGTGACGTAGACCTACAATACTCTTTTGTTAGCCGTACTTTTCAGATGACGTCACCGAGGGGTTATTGTGACAAGGTTCCACCGGTGCCTCTGTCGGTTATTGTATATTGGAGTATATCCCGTGGTCTAGTAGGTAGATATTGGTTGTTGTTGGTCGCGTCATTCCCACTGGTGCGGCGAGGGCGGCAGCTCGGAAGGGTGCGCCACGGTCGAGCTGGCAACAGACGTCGCCCGTTAGTGTCGTGTCCTCGTCTCCCACACCGCGACCACACCACGCCGATGTATCGATATTGGACTCATTTACAAAATATATAGACATTGCCAACGTTTGGACCAAGTCCTGCCTAGAATGCTCACATAGTGCGTTTTGTGTCTCAGACCATCAATAATCTGTTATTCAAAGCGGATAAAAATCTGTTATTATTTTTTATAAATTTATATCTAAAACAATAGTTAACTAATCCGAGACGCCTAGGACATTAATTGGCTGTGCCATAGCGGCTGGCACGTAAGATTTTGTTGCCTTTCATCAACATTTCATAACAAGGCAACGGGTTTAATTTTTTTTTTAAATTATAGCTGCTACGACTGAGATCTTGCTAAGACTATTTTTTTATTTACGGGTCAGTTTGCGCAATATTCATGTTTAAAGAGCGTTTTTGTTAAAGTCCAATACAAATATTCAAATCAAAGAGACTGTTTTTCTTTGGACTCCTGGAATAGATTTTTATACGCTTTGAATTACAGACTAGAGATGGTCTGGGGACAAAACTCATTATGTTATTATTCTAGGCAGCACTTGGTCCAACTTCCATACAAAATAAGACCCATTAAGCTTATTTGCCATTGTGTCAAGGTGTAAATTGCAAAGACTGTACTGATCCTCAAAATTGTATGAAAAATATTCTTTTTTTTTGTCGATAAAATTGTGTTCGAACTGTTATTAAATCATGAATCCAATATCCATACAATACATGCAAGATTTAAATCATCATTTGAACCATCTATGATAATAAAAGAGAAATCCAAATAGCAAAACTGCATCACATCTCAAACTCTACAAAATAACTACTGAACAAATTATATTATAGGATCACCAAAACCATCAACCATGTGCATGGCACTGTGCTTTCTACGCATGCAATACGTAAATCATCCAAATGGAAACACGCCCATTTAAATATAAACCTTAATACATTAAATAAAGTTTATATTTGGTAAGCGCTAATTCCTAAATGGAATAAACCCACAACGACCACACCTAATCAAACCCCAAAAAAGAATTTAAAAAAAAAATCGTTTTCTGTTCCAATTTTGAGAATAAAATCTATCTTGCACTCGAGTTCGTTATCGACTTCGAAACTTGAAAAATATACTCTGGAAGTTTTTTTTTTTTTTTAATAATGATTTATGATAAGGGCAATAACAAAGTCAAGTGCAAGTACGCATGCATTGCAACCGAACCGTAAATACGGAGCGAGCACTATCATACGATCAACCCTTTTGAAACGAGACGACGGTCGAAGGCAACACGCCTTATGTATTTGTAAGCTCATAAATCATTAATTTTCTCTCTTTTTTGGACTGGGAATCATTATAAAATTATATTTAAATCAACAAATTTTATAAAAACGGTTATAAGGCATCTTAATTTTAATTCTATACTTCTGATGCATCGTTAAAAGGTTTTCAAAAAGAATAAATCAGTTGCATTTGAGCACACGATTTGACAAAATATTTTTAGGTGTTGCAACTTCGAACGACGTCCAGTTATTTTTTTATTTTTGTTCTAAATAAATGCATCCAATGTTTACGAAAGGATCGGGTCAGAGGTATAGCGTGCGATTGGTCGCTTACTGCTCGAAGCGCACTATGCAGCGCATAGAAATATCACGGGCGATAGCAGTAGATATTTTGCCGCCGTCTTGAAAGGGGAACAAACTTTTGCTTTCGAACCCGCTCTAGAGCTGTCGCAAAACACACAAAAAAGCAGAACGTTAATAAAAACTACTAAGAGGTCAGCGGTGCTAAAGCGGTACACACCACCATTCCAAGAGGGTTGATTTTGCTCGAAAACGGCAGCGTATGTACATAGAAACGTATGTATCACAGCGAGGAACGTTAACTTCAAGATATAATTTAAAAAAAAAAAACAACCCATGCACAAGTCGGGCTCTAGCAAAATCGACCCGTCATGAGTGTTACTGTATTTACTGTACAGAAAGGCACAATTACCTACATTGCAAAACTAAACTGGCGGATTTGTGGGTCAGGACTCTGGAGGGGTAGGGAAGACATAGGCTCTTTTCTGCGACCTTCGAGTACATAATTAGTACCGAGTACGCGATAAGTATCGAGTACTCGCGCTGGTATAGACAACACGCTAATCACACACTAACAGAACGCACCGTGCCACACCTAGCTGTGATGACAGTTTGCTTTCTCTGATTTATTATCTGTGTAATGGAATATCGCCTTCCGTGGAGACAACACTGGCACTTTTACAAGAACAAAACTATGTACAAAAAAAAAAAAAAACTTACTATGTACTAGCACAAATAAACCGGTGGTGATCGAAGCAACATTTTAGAGGTCATCTGTTTTAGGAAGCGCTAAAATGACGCTGCGAAGTTTTTTTGTATAAAATGATATATTATATTGTCCGTGTTGTCTGCACGTTGTGTATGGTACTGTACGGCGTGGCCCATATGGGTGCGGGTGGTCACTAATTAGCTGAGTGTGTTAGATTACGTATCGCAAAGAAATCACCTAGTGTCGGTTGGTTGCGGTTGGTTGCAGTTGGTTGCGGTTGGTTGCGGCGCCTTACCTTGCGAAGCTCTTGAAGGCGGCCGACTGCGGGTTGATGCAGAGCGGTACCCGAGACGTCTGCAGCTGTTCCGCTATGAACTTGTGAATCTCCTCTGTGGATCACATAATATGTCGAAAGCGTTAGACGTTAAAGGATTGGTTTACAATCTATACTAATATTATAAAGCAGAAGTTTGTTTGTTTGTTTGAACGCACTAATCTCAGGAAGTACTGGTTCGATTTAGTGCCTTTATAGAGGAAGGCTATATAACTTCACGTTAAGATCAATAGGAGTGGAGCAGCAGTGTGATATGTTTCAAAAACGTGTAAAAAATTATTTCTTTAAAGAACTTCCGTTGCGTGCGCTGGCCAAACTGTTATGTTAAAATGATGTACTAAGAATTGTTCCTTTTTAAAAGTTCTAAAAAAAAGTCAGCGGTAGCTGTTTTGGGCGGATAGATTGGCGGTCAGGGTGAACGCGACTCTGTTAAACAGACCTCTGCGAACCTTGGCCGTCAAAACCATACGGGGGTACCGCACCATCTCCGGAGAGACTACATGTCTCCTAGCCGGGACCCCTCCATGGGACCTGAAAGCGAGATCCCTTGCGTCATTGTTTCAATGGCACAAGAAGGCGCTAGAGAGGGACCACAGGCCTGCGACTCGAGAAATCGAGGACCAGCGGTCCCTATTCCGCCGGAATCTCATTGAGAATTGGAGGGTGCGACTTGAGCAACCAAAGTAGGGAACCACCGTCATCGGAGCGGTGAGATCGATCATGGATGAGTGGCTGCAGAGGCGGCATGGTGACCTCACGTATCGTGTGACACAGATCGTTACCGGACATGGATGCTTCGGCAGCTATCTGTTTCGCATCCATCGTGAGGTCACACCCCGGTGTCAACACTGCGAGGTTTCTGACGACGACACCGCACTCCACACGTTGGTGGAGTGCTCAGCGTGGGCAAGTCAGCGCCGTGACCTCGTAGTGGGTCTGGGCGTGGATATCCTCTCGCTGGAAACCATGCTCCAAGTCATGGTCTCCAGCGCGAGTAGGTGGAACGCGGCCGTGTCCTTCTGCGAGCAAATCATGCTAGCAAAGGAGGCGGCCGATAGGGAGAGGGAGCGTACCCTCCCCGCTGAGTTCCACTGTCAGCGGTCAGGGCGCCGCAGACTCATTTACGCCCAGGACCATCGACCTCCATGATCGGGGCCTGAGGACGGCAGGATAGCCACCCGCCGGCCTTACAGAAGCAGGCTAGAAGGGTCGCGTGCTGCGGGTCCTCAGCCCCACAGCACGCAACCAGATTCACTCAACGACGCGGGATAAAACCCAACCCCAACGACACGGGATTTTCATTCCGACCAAACCCCCGAAGAGGCCATGCAGGTGGCCAAAGTCCGCCGGGCGTCCACTGGAATACTATACCTTCCGGTGTCACCAGAGACCTCACAGCAATGGACATGGGAGCGGCCGCGCTCACTCGGAATGAAAAAAAAACGTACCCACAGACAAACTGTGAAAACAGTTTTATGGGACATAGTATTAGATTATAAGCACTAATTATGTACTTATTAAATAAATAAATTTAAAAAAATCTTAATTTGGAAACTTAATATGGTGCTTTTATTTGGCAGACACGATAATATATAGTTCTTATTTATTATTTCCAATGCACTCATCATCCACCGAGTCTTTATTCTAACGCGGTTAGGGTCGGCTTTCCAGTCTAAGTGCGATTCGGCTGAACTTCGATATTTTCCGTGAAGCGACTGCCATCTGACCTCCACAACCCATGGGCGATATTAAAATTCTGTAGTTCCGGTCGAATTTTTGATTTAGGGCTCCAACTACCCCTAACGACTGCCATAGATGTTTGTATGACAACCGGGACCGACGGTTTAACGTGCTCTCCGAGGCAAGGAGCACGTTAAGATTAAGATTAGACTCCCATTGACAAAAGTTCCTAATGGTGTTTACCTGATCGTGCCGTTGGAAGGATATCCCCCTCTCTTAGGGAAGTTTCCTGCGGTCTCTCTTAAAGGGGGTTATCTCTGGTCGGTGAAGAGATGGTGTTAGTTTACCTTTGACCTGGTGTACAGAGGTGAGCTTCCTCTCCCAGCCGTCGTGGAAGGCGTGCGGGCGCGACCGGCTCGAGGTCGGGCGAGTAGTGGCGGGCGGCTTGCGGCGCGCTGTAGCAACACTTGCACATGCACGAGTGGTAGCGGAGCCGACCCTCCTCTAGGTACGGGTGGGCCAGAGCGTCCACTACCGAGATGCGCTTGGCCGGGTCGAATACTAACATCTGAAATTGTTTTACAGTTCTCTTAGGTAAATACGATTTGAACTTCATTTTCTATGGTTATGTGAACCTAAAGTCATTGAGTAATTTGAAGTGGAACGTTGTGAGAACCATTAAATTCCTCCAACTTTAACTTCAGTTCTGACAATAGATAAGTTTAATTTTACAGTTTGCGTGGTGCGATAGTGTTAGAAGAAATTCTTATTTACATCTCATATAATCATCTCTATCGTGCGTACTAGAAAGTGAGGTCATCATCCTTTCATATAACAAGAATTGGACTATGTGGAATTACCTGGCTAATCGTGTCAGTAATGATCTGTATGTGTGAGTAGCTAGTTACCTGTGCGAGCAGATGCACGGCCTCGTGCGTGGCTTGCACGGAGAGCGTGTAGAGCGCGGCGAGCGCGGGCGGGCGAGGCGCGCGCCGCAGCATGTGTGCGCGCGCGCCGGCGCACGCGTGCCGCATGTCCTCCAGCGACGGTTGTACCCAGCAGCTCCGTTATCAACTCCAGCTGTTAACACATAACACAGTACATGTTAAAACCTTCGCTTACTTCTAGTGATGGTGACCTTATGCAATCACTGCATATTATAAAACAAAGTTGTCCAAACAAAAAAACTACTGCAGTTTTGCTACTTTCACTAACGGATAGAGTGGTTGTGGAGGAAGGTGTTGGTACTTAATATAATTTGTCACGGGCGAAACCGTGGGCCGGCCGGAACCGTTGTCCGCTAGTGTTAGATATTAGGCAGTGATTAACTAGGCAACATTAGGCGGGCGACACCGGGACGCTCAACATGTTCGGCGACGTTACACAACAAGACGCGACGTTGCCAACATGAAACGCGGCTTGTTATTCCAAACAAACAAAGTTCCTAGTTAAACTTTCAACATGTTGAACATCATGTTGTGCCACTTGGTCGCCCGCCAAATGTTGTCTTGTAGATTACTGCCTCGATTATAACTACCGTCACAGCAAACCGTATCTGTTTTGGAAACTCAATCATCGTTAAAATAAACTACAGACCTTTATGAGGAACTGAACAAATCTGGCATCAGGTGGGCAATAATATACAACGCATCGACCAATATTTAGTGGGAGTTTTATGGGAACGTTCCCATAAGCTCCAAAAATCAATCAATATTATAAATATTGGTCATTGACAAATTACAATTCTGGGAATTTGTGCATGTATCAGAATATTATGCGACTTTTTATTTTACTTCACTCGTACGTTATTAATGTGGAAATTGGCTCGGCCGTTAACCTCAATAGTATTACGCAATATGAATTAAAATCTTATCGCTACAATTCTTAATTATTAAGTTTTGTTGAGAAGTATACCCAATATAATTTTACAATATGAATCACAAAAACTATAGTCTTGGGCTGACCTGGAACCAGCAACTGATCCCTTCAGGAGGAACCATCTACCAACTGATCAAGACTTGTCTTTTTGTTCTTGTCTGTTGGTAGAGGAAAGGATCAGTCAACTTAAAATATTAAGGAAGAAATTATAAATAGATCACAAAAACTGATGTCATCGGCGGGATTCGAACCCACGGCCTTTCCCTAACAGGGGGACTGCTCTGCCAACTGAGCTACGATGACCACTACGACAACATCGAATTTTGCTTCATATCATATTCATAATTTCTACATCGCGCTATTAAGGTTAGCGTTGGATCCACCTACCCCAGTTCTACCGAACTGACGGTACCTTTAAATATACTGGGCTCGTCCGCGGCAGGGGCGGTTGGAGATTGAGG